>PVJC01029941.1:11200-21603 GCA_004026665.1 Murina feae | reverse complement strand
AGTTAGGTGTTGATCAGGCTGGCAGGGGAGTGGTTAGGGGCAATTGGCAGGCGAGAAGTCGGAAGCCAGCAGTCCTGGATTGTGAAAGGGATGTCCGACTGCCCATTTAGGCCCGATCTCATTGGGCCTAAACGTGCAATTGGACATCCCTCAAGGAGTCCCAGATTGGAAAGGGTGCAGGATGAGCTGAGGGACACCACCCCCACTCCCCACTCCCATTCTGTGCATGAATTTCATGCACCAGGCCTCCAGTAATTTCATAAAAACATACTAAAAAACAGACTGGTGTATGTGGTACGGATGGGATTAGGAATGAGCACATTAGCTATGTTAGTAGAGGTCAGTCAGCTCAGGCTTCTGTAACAAAATACCATAGACTGGGCAGTTTAAGCAACAATCATTTATAGTCTTGCAATTCCGGAGGCTGGAAGTCCAGAGTCAAAGTAGAGCAACTATGGTGATGCCTCTCTTGCTGGTTTGCAGCAGCCACCTTCCCTCTGTGTCCTCATATGGTGAAGAGTTCCTTGGTATCACCTATTATAAGGACACTAATCCTGTAAGATCAGGGCCCCAGCCTTTTGACAACATTTAACCTAATTAGTCTCTAGAGGCACCTTCTCCAAATACAGCCACTCTGGATGGTAGTCTTTCAACATATAAATTTGGCAGGGAGGCACACAATCAGTCCTTAGCTGAATATTGCCCACATAACCTTGTGTGGGTTATTTGATACCTCTGAGCACCCATCCAAGATACCATTATGTCACTTGCCTGCCTCATAGGGTTTTTATGAGGATCAAAATGAAATATACATGAGGCTGTTCTGTAAACTGTTAGGAACTGTGTAAACAGCTACTAAACAAGGATGAGAGAAAGGTAAATTGCACTGGACCAGAATCACTTACTAGTCGGGAGCTTTCCACACTTCAGAAGAAGAAAGCAAATGGCTGCAAAGAGAAATCTTTTTTTTTTTTAATCCAGGGTAACAGCATGAAGCCTCACTGGTCAAGTTCCCACATTTCCTTCCAGACAGTGAGAAATGAAGTTAGATTCTCATTAAAATTCTAACAATAACGAAGTTCGGGAGGTTAAGAGCGGCTAAATCACTTAAGAAGGAACTTCGAAACCTAGATGGAGATAAGAGGGAGCTTCTGTCTAATGAGGACACACAGCCAATCCCCAGACCTCCCAGCCTTGAACAGGCTGCTGATCTGGGTTACATTTATCATGCTTGTGGTACTGTGCAAGTAGACACCACCCTAAAGGAAAAATCACCAGTGCAGATAAGAAAGGGTTTCTATGGAAAGTAACCTCACAGGGTGATCTGATTATAAATTCCTCACTGATGGGTAGTCATGCCCCAGGCTGATAGCTTCTTTAGTAAATGGTTTGTCTTTGCCTTGAGCAAGCCTGTCCATTGCTCTTGTGCATCTGGGTTAACACACCTTTGAAATTAGTCTAACCACCCTCAAGAGGGCACATCATCTCATGAACTGTTCTATAATCTGATTCCCACCTTGCTTTCTCCCACCTCCAAATAATCTTCCTAACTTTCCTTCCTTGCTTTCAAATGTAGAAAAGAAACTGCAAACTGTGTTTCTCCAGAGCATTTGAGATCTTGCTTCCTAGAAATTGTCTTCAGTTTGGGCTCCAATTAATTCGTATAAAAATTCTCCTCAGGTTTGGATGTTTCTTATGTTGACATCAGGATTTAAGTTTTAAAACAGTCTATGTGAACAAGCATACCCTTTGACTTTTTGACCTTGGCTGTTCCTCAAACATCTCCATGTGGGTCCTAGGGATCCTCCCGTTCTCCTCATTACTGCACATTTAAATGTATCAGGCCTGTCTCTTCTCTCCTGAGGTCCAGGATGCTCTCGGTAGGAAATGGTTGAGACACAGGGGAGAAAGACCATACGGCCCTGTGCTAGATTCTCGGAACTTGGAGTCAGAGAACCTTTCAGTAACCACACGAAGCAGAAGGAACGGCATGAAGTCAGGCAGAAATCTCATGCAGTGTCATATTGGTCCCCACCCAGAAAGACTCAGAGAAATGGCCTAGTTGTTATTTTCACAGACATGGGACACAGGTTTCCTAGAGAATGCTACTAAACTAAAATCCTGGGGGGGAAAAGCTGTGTTTCCCACTAAAATTCACCTTTTTCAAATTGAATATTATTCACTGGAAAGCTAAAAAATTGTATATCTTAAGTCTGCTTTCCCCACACACACACCCCTATTCACGGTGATCATATATAATAAAATGATAATATTCAAATTGACCCTAACAGCAGAACGACTGGGAATGACTGGTCACTATGACACACACTGACCATTAGGTAGCAGATGCTCAATGCAGGAGCTGCCCCCTGGTGATCAGTGCGCTCCCACAGGGGGAGCTCTGTTCAGCCACAACCCAAGCTGACATCTGCCAACACAGCGGCAGCACTAAGGATGTACGCTGCAGCTTGGGCCTGCTCCCCGCTGGCAAGTAGACATCCCACAAGGGCTCCTGGGCTGCCAGAGGGATGTCTGACTGCCAGCTCAGGGGATGTGGACATCCCCTGAGGGGTCCCAGACTTCAAGAGGCCATAGGCCAGGCTGAGGGACCTTCCTGAGTGCACAAATTTTTGTGCACTGGGCCTCTAGTTTAATTATATTAGAAGAAAGAACATTCCCTATGAAGTGCTACACAAAACATAGTGCATTGAAAGTTTCCACCGCAGGGGCTGACTTCCCATCCTCCTAAATTTTGTAAATGGTCTGTCATCTTGGGGTTCAGTTTCACTGGGGTTCTCAGCTCAAGCTGAGTAGGGGGCAATCTCACAAAGAGAAGTAGGGGGAGACGTCCACAGGAATGAGTTCTTCTAGGATGCATTCAAACTAATCATTCCACTGGATATTCACTGTCCAAATGCCTCCTGTTAAGAAAGACATTCAAAGAATTATGGGAAAAAATTGTCTTCAGTGTTGGGTTGAGTTTCTACCTCTCAGCCACTCTGTGATGCCTCCTGGCCTTGCTTAACACAGTTTATGATAAATCTGTTAACCTAAAAAGGTAAGGAAGGCCAGAAACTTGGTTGACATTGATGTGACCTCTGTCTGTTCTCCCCCAAGGAAGTCTCTGCATCCGTGGAACTGGAGGTCAGCCCTGCACTGCTCACCACATGCCCTCCTGCTTGGCTGAAGAGCTGCTCACACGTTGCAATTGTGTCCTGTTACGTTTTTCTGAGCTGGAAGACCCCTAGAAAGTCTTGAGAGAGAGGATTTGTGGCCAGCCAGTGTGGTTCAGTGGTTGAGCATTAACCTATAAGCCAGGAGGTTATGTTTTGATTCCCTGTCAGGGCTCATGCCCAGATTGTGGACTTGATCCCCAGTAGGGGGTGTGAAGAAGGCAGCCAATCAATGATTCTCCCTCATCATTGATGTTTCTATCTTTCCCTCTCCCTTCCTCTCTGAAATCAATAAAAGTATATTTTTTAAAAAGAGAAAGCTAGGATTTTTGAAAGGAAATCACTAGACTTCTTACAAGGTTACTGCAGGGCACCTGCCCACTATTTCACATGGCAGAAGCTGCTTTAAGTAAGAAAAGGAACTGGAAAAGGGAGAGGGAGTGGTCCAGCTCATTCAATGATATTCCAAATAACAACTGCCTAATTCCTCAAATGCTTTAAAATTCCCAAACATTCAAAATATTTCAAAATGGGTATCTGAGCTGAACAAGCCAAAATTGCCTCTGTAGAACAGCTGTTTCCACAAGAGATTAACTAGGTCTCTAATCGGCCACAAGAGGGCGCCTCCTGGAAGAATATGTTAGCTTCTGCACCAAAAAACCTGTTCTGCATGGGATTCTAATAACAGATGATGGAAAAGTTACCTTTCCCTAGCCTTCACACTGCAGACTGGGCCCAGTTAGGGTGGGGCACTTACCTGGAGCCCCAGAAAACCTCTATCATCAAGACAAATCATATTTTCGTGCAATAGTTTTACAAATCAAAATCTGTGCCAAAATATCCCTGATGAGCAAAACATCAAAATTTTAAATACAGATGAGACCTGACAGTGCTGGGTTGAGCCAACCCAAACCTGCAGCAAAAGGAAATACTTTCACTCCATATCCATGCTGTGGTGAATTTTTTCAGAGGTTCACCTATTTTCGGAACATTAAGGTAGTTGAAAAAATTGAAAAGTAGGTGTATTACAACTCACAGTGTTAAGTTTAAATGTTTTAATTACATCAACACCAAAATATATTATAATTTTACTTCCCTGACATTAATGAAAGCAAACTCATTTGTAATATTTTCAAAACCTGCATCTTTGCTTATCAAGTTTTCAGCTGAGAGAATAACTATGTCTGCACCAAGTAACAATCTTAATTTTCTTTCAAATTAACTTTAATTTACCAGAATTAAGTTCTTTTATGGGATGTCACTGTGACACACATTGTTTAAAAATTCTCAAGGGTTTTCTAAATTTGGATCAAATTTCAGTAATCAAAATTCATAAATGACTTTTAGTGTAATGTTGGTTTATACTACAAATTATTGACATCATAAGCTACTTAAAACTAACTATTCTAGATTAAATTTGTCCAGAACTTAAGCTGTTATAATATCTTTTTTGTTTCTGAGCAGAAACAGTGGCTGCCACTTGTAAATCAAATGAATTTATGCAGAATAACTAATTTTTGGTAAATTCAAAATCTGAAGGCAGTTTACTTAATTTTGAGTTTCTCCATTTAAAATGTGAAATTAGAACATTTATAATCTTCTAAATTTTGATTTCATATCCACTTTTTTCCATAATAATTTCTACTCATCTGATGAAGCATACATTTCCATTTTTTCTTTTCATTTGCATTTATTTTCAAATGCAGAAAGGATATTCATAATTTTTGCTAAAGTTTTAAATGTATCAAATATACTTTTAAACTCACTCTCATTTTCTCATATGGTTGAATTCACAAGACTTATTGAAACAAAGGCAAACAAAACAGATCAATTTTAAAAACAGTGTTGCTTATATTAAAGCCAAGAAGATAAAA
Organism: Murina feae; assembly: GCA_004026665.1. NCBI lineage: Eukaryota > Metazoa > Chordata > Mammalia > Chiroptera > Vespertilionidae > Murina > Murina feae. The sequence goes on along the minus strand of PVJC01029941.1, from coordinate 16,556 downwards.
TTATAGTACATGCTAGTTTGAATTATAGTACATGCTATTTAAATAATGTTGTCAGTTTTAATGCTCTTTCAATTTTCAATATTTTCCACTTTCTGTAATATTTTGGAAGGAATTAACCATAAAAAATGCCAGATATGTACATAGAAGTGCACATTTTTCCTTCCTCCACTGTGAATGCCACATTCATTTGTGGCTAGGGTTCAAGGTCTGGAGAAGGAGCTGATGCACAAGTGGATACACTAGTCAAGAAATATAAATTTAGAAGGCTTGGGAAGCCAGGTGATAACTTCCCTCTAATGGAGAAGCTCTCTAAAACCCAGGACCCATCAGCTTTTATTTACTTAAATACACATTTGCCCTTTAGCAAAGCAAACAGTCACATTAAAGGTAAAGTTTGGTAAACCATAAAAGGATTATCAGGTTAGGGGATTGCCTTTAGCCATTCGGCCAGTAGCAGGATAATATAATGCTGATTTTCGGCCTTGCTGAATATCAAAGTCCATCAGCCTTCTAAGGGGACTTCTCACATTTATATATTAACTACCATTGGTCTTTGCCTCCAACACTCCACATACTCCAGTCAGCCACTGTCAGTGATGCTCACAGACCTCTGTCCTGGGGCAGAGCCTCGTGTCCCAGGTGACCACACCAATGCCCTGCTTCCCTACATGACTCAGGTGTCAAAGTCCACTCAACCTTTCCTTCACACCCACCATAGTCTCTCCTGTTCCCCTGATGTACTCAGATCTCAAAGACATAAAGGAAGTTTGAGGAGGGGCAGTTGATGTGTGCATCACTTTCCTTACTCTCTGTCCACCTTGCACTTTGAGAACAGCATGGATGTGGGAGCCAGGCTCCTGGATGGAAAGTCCCTGCTCTGCCACCTCTCTGCCCCTGGGAGAGCTGTGCAGTCCTCTCTGCCTTAGTCCCCATGTTAATGTAAAAATCTGCCTCCTACGGTTGCCCTGAGGGTAAATGAACTTGAATACACACACACACACACAGAGCACATGGTGAATCCTATGTCGGTATTAATGCCACAATTCTAGGTAAAATTGTAGATAGGAAGCTTTCCTCTGGTGGAACGACCTGTCAGTGTCACATCTTGCCAGCTGATGAGTCAGCACAACCCCAGTGGAGGTTGCAGGCACAGTGGGTCTGTATCAGAGCTGGGGAACCCTGAATGGGGGAATCTGCTGATTTTATAGCAAGCTCTGAGAAGGCCTGTCAGCTGTCTTTTGTGGAGAAGGAGATGTCCTTACCTCCTGTCCACAGTGACCAACTACAAAGCAGTGCCGACAAATGTGCTGAATGAGAGAGTGGTCAGGGCTTTTGATGCATCCAGCAAGGTGTGTGGGGGCACAAAAGCTCCCAGAGAGCTGCCTGCCCACAGTAGTTGCTCCTTTCCTATTCCACCCCAGTTGGTCTCTACTGTCCCTAGGCACCAAGGGTTCTCACATAATGTGAGATTTTCTGATTGATGAATATAGCTTCTCTTAATCTAACTCTTCCTACTGTGTTACAGACCAAATGCAGTATTCCCCCTGGATATAAGTAATGTGCTTTTTACATCCTAAGGAATGAATCTCTAATAATGTAATTTCATGATCCATGATCCATGAGTGAAAGAGAATGTCTCCTGGGACATTCCTCCAATCCAATTCTTTATTCTCTAAATAATGAAGGGACCTCCTAGTCAGTTTTGCTCAGTGGATAGAGCATTGGCCCACAGACCGAAGGGTCCAGAATTTGATTCCAGTCAAGGACATGTACTCAGTTGCAGGTTCCTCTCTGGCCCAGGCGCTGGTTGGAGCTCATGCAGGTGGCAACTAGTCAATGTTTTTCTCCCACATTGATGTTTCTCTCTGTCTTTCCCTCTCTCTTCCACTCTCTCTAAAAACCAATGGAAAAGTCTCCTTGGGTGAGGATTAAAAAGTAAGTAAGTAAGTAAAGGACAAGGCGCCAGTGCTGGGGGAGGCCTGGAAGAAACCTTCATTTAAGCTCCGTGTGAGCTCCATAGGGCTGCCATAACAAACTGTCACAAATTGGCGGCTTAAAATGCCAGACCTTTATTTTCTCGCAGTTTTGGAGGCCATGGTTCTGGAGGCACAAGTCCTGCATCCATGTGTCAGCAGGGTTGTTTCCTTCTGGAGGCTCTGAGGGAGGACTCACTAAAGACACCACAGAGAAACAAAGAGACCCACCCAAACTGCAGATGTATGAGCGATCTCCGGAGAGACAAAGGCTATAGGATGTGTGCAAATAAGAGAAAGAAACATTGTAAGAAATTGGTCCATGAGAATTTAGAGGCTGGCAAATCCAAAATCCAGTAGGCAGCAGGCTGGAGGCCCAGGGAAGAGCTGATGCTGCAGTAGAACTCCAACTCACTGGCAGAGTTCCCTTGTTTGAAAGCCCAGTCTTTCTATTCTATTAAGTTCTTCAGCTGATTAGACGAGGCCCACCCACATTAGGAAGGGCAATCTGTTTTGTTCAAAGTCCACTGATTTAAATGTTAATTTGATCCAAAAACACTTTTGCAGACACACCAGAATAATGTTTGACCAAATATCTGGGCACTGTGGCCCAGCCAAATTGACAAATACATTGAGCCATCCTGTGGAGCATTGTTCTAATCAGTGGTAGGGAGGAAATGGTGGGGGGGTGGGGGGGATTGGGAGGAGGCAAAGCTGGAGATGTGGAGAGCCCTGCAAATCTGTGGACCTGGTTCCAATCCAGATTCATTCCTTAGGATGTAAAAGGGACAAGAGGGAAAACCCAACTGTGGACTGGGCATCACATAATGAAATGTATCCTTAACCATAGAAAAAACAGGCGAAGAACACCAAGGCAGCAAACCCTGGGTCTTTGTTGAGATGTGGGGTGCTGTGCTTTGGGTATATTAGAAAATTTACATAATAAGATAATTTGGAGAAGTGTGAGCTGACACTGTGTAGTAGAGGATACCACATCAAGCATAAATACATATTTGCTAAACTCTTTTTTTTTATCAGTATCTCATGGATTCTCTCAGTGTTCTTTTTTTTCTTCTCAAATACATGACTGAAAATAGCAAAACCCACTTTCTGTCTCTTAGCACATAAGCGCCATCGGATTTGAAATTATGTTAATACCGTTTACCCAAGTTCCTGGAGAACATTTGCAAATCCTGCTGTGAGAGTGTTTCTAAATATTAGTAAAACATCAGGTGGTGACAGAAGCATGTGGAGGGTTGGGCCCGTGTTAATGGCAGGCTTATGCACAACTGGCTAGTTCGGTCTAAAGACATTCCAGAGATATTTTTATCTTAATTTGTATTTTATTCAGAACTCCCAGAGAAACGGCAATATCATGTAAATCCCAAAACACTTCATAGTTTCTCCAGATGCACCTCTATTTGGGCAGTCTTAAAGGGATAGCAACATTTCCACAATTTCACGTGGAGCCGTGAAGTGCAGCAAATTTTAGTAGAAGACGCAAGAAATGCATTTTAATGTTTCTAAATGAGATTTGCAGATGAGGACCCACATATTTTCCACAAACCCTGAATTTATTTATGCAGGTTTCTAAATGTTTTCTAAAAGAAAAAAAGATAGATTGTTCTTGCTTTAAAATTAAAGGCTTTTCTCCATAATAAATGTTCACTTTAGAATCCAGTAGGGTTTCTCTTAAAAAGAAATAAAACAGTGTAATTTCTTTTTTAATCTTACTGAAAGGAAGATGTCCCATGCTGTCTTCGAGTAATAATTATATCAGTAGAGACTTCATAGTGGGGGAAAAAATATTCCCATGTTCCCCAGGAAACCAAAACCTCACACATTAGGCGGTTCTCGGGCAGTTATTTCTATGGCCAGAGGTTTGGGTTCTGTCTGCATTTGGAAGGAAAAGAAAAACACTAGCCCCAGCTTGTCCAATCAAGGGCAAGAGAAATGTCATAACCGTTGCCATGACAGGGGAAGAACTGGGAGACAGGACATCCTTGTCCCACCGGTGAGGGCTACTCTATTACATGTGGCCACACCTGAGCCTGCACTTGTGTTCCTTTGCCTGCCGAGTGGAAAATACAAATGCGCACAAATTACTTCTAATGCTGCTGCAGTTCTGATCTCAGAGCCAATGATTCCAGTCCCCTCACAGGTCCGTGCAGGTGGGCCGCCATCCCGCCAGAAGGTAACATGCAGTTCAGGGTTGGGGAGAGACCACAGACAGAGCTTGCCCTACTATTGGGGAGTTTATTTCTTCACAGGAATTAATACCAACCTGCTGAAATGTAAGGACTGAGGTATAAGTTCAAGGAAATGCCTCACTACTTAAAGCCGGTGGAAGTCCATTCCTGCGCACGTAGAGCACACACCTAAACCAGGTAGATCTGTGACTCCATGGAGGTATTTGAAGAAGGTTTAATAACCAGGGTAAGAAAATGGAATGTGGAAGAATCATCTCTTTCTCATTTGAATTTATTTCTCCAGCATCATGGGTTTTCAAAACATTGATTGTTTTTCTTTGCATCAAGCCAATTTTAACAACGGGCAAAATATATTTAATGCCTAACTGCAAATATGGTTGAATGATCGTGGAAGATGTATACATAATTAGTAGCCGCTGGCAATGAATAAAATGCATTGCTTTTCTGGAGCCTGCGAAAGGACAGAGCAATGCAATACAGCCACAACCGTTGTGATGGGAACTGAAAGTCACTTCCTGGAGGAAGGACCGGTGATGGGGAGAGGAGGCCTGTCCACCCTCCCCAACTCCCAATGCTGAGGTGCCAGCACCAACCGACTCAACGGCAGGTGGAAAATGCCATGGTCACCGCTTTCCCAAGCACAGGCCTGTCACACCATGAGCTACGCTTTTCAAAGCCCCACAATTCCATGCACAGGTCGTTCCAACCTGACAGAATGCTGAAATTAAACATGAGTCGTTGGGCATGTTAAATGGATGGCGTCTCACAATCACCTGCCTAGCAATGAAGCATCCTGGAAGTGATGAGGTGGGTCCCTGGAGAGCGATTAAATATAATGACAATGCACATCAGGAGTGAAAGCTGTGGGGGCATGCACTGGATGTGGTCACAGGAGAAGAGGAAGAACTCTGGTCTCCAGCCCTGGCCACGCCAGTAGGGAGGCAGGGACCAGAGCCCAATGCAGGAGGCAGGAGGCAGGAGGCAGGAGGCAGGAGGCAGGAGGCAGGAGGCAGGAGATGGAATACCCCTCCCAGCAGGGTCTCGGCTGCTTTCCCATAAACTCCTAGTAAATAAAAATTAAATGTAAGGTACTACATTTTTATGTACTCAAAAAGCTTTCCTTTTTATGGCTTGCTTCCATGGCGGGGGGGGGGGGGGGGGGGGGGGGGGGGG
>PVJC01029941.1:0-11100 GCA_004026665.1 Murina feae | reverse complement strand
AGAGAGAGAGAGAGAGAGAGAGAGAGAGAGAGAGAGAGAGACGCTGAGTATGCTGGAAGACAAAGATTAATTGCTCTGGGGAAGATCAAGGCCTTGCTATTAGCTTTTCCTCGCAGGCATTCCCCACATCACTCATCTAAAACACCTTATAATAGTCTGATGGAAAGGGAGGGTGATTTTTATGATGTGAGTTAAATGGAAATTAGGGTGATTTTTTGAAACTTTAACATATGGCCCTACTGATTACTTTCCCCAACAAATTTTTCATGTGGTCGTAATCTCAATTTGAATAAGAGTCTACAGGGGGAAATGGGAGGTATGAACACCCTGTGCCCTCAGGCCTCCTCCGAGAACAATAAAAACCAAATTTCCACAAGTCAAAGGAAAATTCGAGGCAAGTAGAAAATTAATGGTCATGAAAAACCACCTCCAGAAACATTTCCCTGCGAGTGTCTTTCCTAACACTAATTTTCAACCGGAACTGGTGAGAGAGGAGCAATGTTGGGGTAGGGCTGCGGCCAGAAAGGCTGCCTGAGATCTGGAGAGCCACTGGCCAGCAGTCAGGACAAACACCAACACAGCAGGGGCCTCAGCCAGGCCACAGGGCCTTCCAGACAGACATCCCTCCTGGCACGAGGCACGTGGTAAAACTTCACTTACTCAACTATGCAGTCTTTCTCAGCTTAAAAACGTATTGTTTTAAACTATAAAAGAAACACATGCCTACTGCACAAAATTTTGAAAATGCACTAATTATAAAAGAAAAAAAACATTTAAAATCCCAAGACCTAGAGATAATAGCTGCTATTAGCTATTGCCAGTTTGGTATTTTCTAGCTCCCTTTTAACATTTTGATCATGTGTGTGTGTGTGTGTGTGTGTGCGTGTAAATTTAGCTGCTGTTTGAACTTATACATATATATTAATTTATTATCTAGGCTATTTGAGACTGTGAGGCTCCCGGGTCTGGCAATCTCCTTTTCATTTCCTTTTCTACACTCCACACTGTCCAGTGTCATTAAGGAATCTTGATAAAATCCTTCGTCAAAACCTAAACATGTAAATGTCCACAGTGCATTCCATCCACGTGGATACCACGTTTTAATGATGACATTTTTAATTTGCCTTCTCCTCCACCAAAGTGCTACACATTTGTAAATATCAGAACACAGATTTATTAGAGAACTTGTATGTTGTTTCTTAATATCAGAGACGTATTAGGCGCTGTGGATTAGATGACAGAGTATCAGAACCTACTGGAGAGTGTGGAGCATAGAAAAGGAAGTACAAAGGAGCATGCCAGACTTGGGAGCCACCCAGTCTCAAATATCCTAGATTATAAATTTACATATATGTATAAGTTCTCAGTGGCATTTGAGAAAGACGGCCCAGATGCCGGAAATTCAGGATTTGCTAGTCATCCGAGAAGAAGCAATCACATGGGCAGAGGTTGCCTGTGACGCGTGGCATTGCATTTGCATGATGAAGTAGGTCTTCTGTGAAAAGGGCAAGAATCCCAGGTTGCTCTGGAGTGAGGATCTGATTCCAAAATGCTCCTCATAGCCCAGGTAGGGTGGCTCAGCAGTTGAACGTCTACCTATGTGTGAGGAGGTCCCATTCCCTGTCAGGGCACAGGCCCAGGTTGTGGACTCCATCCCCAGTGTGGGGCGTGCAGGAGGCAGCCTATCCATGATTCTCTCTCATCATTGATGTTTCTCTCTCTCTCTCTTTCTCTCTGAAATCAAAAAAATGCATGCGTGTGTGTGTTTTAATGCTCCTCATGCAGAGAGGGGGGTGGTTAGTGTGGGGGCACCAGGCACAGTGGTCAGGAGCCCTAGCGTGAGAGCTGGTTGTCCAGGAGTGAGTGTGACTCCACATCTTCATCTGTGACCAGGGTTTCCCTACGGCCTCAGAGGGCTGCTGTGGGTGCACAGGGCTACGGACGGTGCTCCCCACAGGGAGGAGCTATTGCTACCTTTGCAATTACATGCTTTCATGTGCATCACAGTGTACCGTAGTCATTATACTAACACAGTTTACTGATTTACTGCTGCTCTTGTCATGGCTGCTAGTAACACGCTCTCGTATACGATACACCATAGTATACTGTGGTCAGTATGATAATATAGCTATAGATGATATGGCTGTTGCTAAAAATATAATTATTAGAACTGTATAGTTATGAATGTGACTGTTAATAGTATTAATAGAATAGAGCTATTAATAATATGCTACTGTACAATTGGGGGGAAAGGAGACATGTAAAACTTTAGACAATAAAAAATATATCTTCATAATGTACTACTGTATATGGTTAGTATTGGCAATAGTTTTGCCAAGGGTGTTTCACGGGAAATAAAGTGGCATTTACATTTTAAAGATGTTACTATATCTGTGTATTTCCATATGTGTTTCTGCATGCATGTGTGTGGCATGTGAGTACCTGTGTGTGTATAAAACGGATTCCTTAGGAGACACTTGGTTCTGAAAGAACACTGGCGTGTGTTTTGACTTAAGAGCAGGAGACGATTTGGGAAAAGTCACCGTGGTACGGTTTTCCTGTTGGCTCCAAGTCCCCTCCAGGACCACAGGGCAGAGTGACTGTCTGTGTCCACGTGGCAGGGAATAAGAGGATACGGGGTATTTGGGAGGAAGGTACAAATCAGGAGGAGATACTGGAAGAGAATCCAAGGAAATTAATTTTATTGGCAGAAAACAAAGGAGCTGAGAGGAGGCGTGGGGTCCCCCTGAGCCGCACCCAGGCCTGTGCCTGAGGCTGCCTCACCAGCCCCCCCTTTCAGGCTGAGTCTCTGAAAGGAAGAGAGTGACTGCCTCCCTCCAAACTCCTCATCAAGCCCAAGTTCAGGAGACACAAACCATCGTTACAACATCTGAAATAAATTTTACATTCGGAGAAAATTGTAGGAGGCAGAAATGAAGTCCAGATAGGAAGCTGAAAGGGAGATTTTGTTAGGGAAAGAGAAAGCTGGTGTAAGGAGCCCAGGGAGTCACCGGATGTCTCAGCGCGAGGGGAGCGCGTATCTCCCAGGCTGGACCTCGCCGTGTCTGTGGGGAGAAGCCATCTCAGCTCCTTTCCTGCAAGTGAGTCTTTAAAACTCCTGTAAGAGCCAAATAAAGCACCACTTTCCGGGGGCCGCATAATAAATCTCAATGCTTTGCTAATTGCCTGTCACCACCACAAACAGTATTTGCTTTGGGGGGAAACTTTTTTTTAAAGGCCCTGGAAATAAATCAGAACTTTTAATTCATCCGAAGACAGACTGAGAAAAACAAAAACAAAGCAAAACAGTTGATGGGGAGATGCGGCGGGGTGGGGATGGGGTGGGGGTCGCCTCTGGGATTAACAGGCTAACCTTGGGCATCATCTGAAGGTGTTATCGGTAAAAGAGGACCTAACCAGAAGTCAGCTAATTGTTTATGTACCATTTTCCTTCTAATCGAAAGGTGGGGGGAAGCCATCATGATGAAGATGGTCTCTTGGAAGGGTTCCCAGCAGGATTGGGAGGTAAGGCCCACCTTCTCCGAGGGGCTCAGGGCAACGAGGGCCTCACGCTGAGCTCAACAATTTCTTCAGCAACTGCGAAAGCCACTGGCGCCGCAGTTTATTTCCTGGAAAGTGGACTTTAATATAATATCAAGTTACACACCCAGAGCTTTGTGCTCCTTGAAATCGCTTCTTAAACTCCACCAACGGACAGAAATCACCTGCTATAACAGGAGAGTTCCGTCACCAAAGACAGGTGACACGGGGCCGCTGCCAACTGCTCCAAAATTCGGCTGTTTTCCAATGCGATGATTCCATGCAGAGCTTCCATTCCCGGGCTGACATTAATGATCATAGCAGAGTCCCTGAGACTGAATCACTTTAGAGTTTCAACAAAAAAAATGTCAACCTGAGATTTAAAAAATATATATAGGATAAAAATCTACAGCACATTATTGAAGGGTGAATGGGCAGAGCACAGGATTTTTAAGGCGGCGACACCACCGTGTGTGATACTCTTAATGGTGGGTTCATGTCAGTAGACATTTGTCCCAACTCATAGAATGTAGGACACCAAGAAGGGCGGGCCCTCATGTCTGCTATGGACTCTGGGCAAGGTTCATCAGGGCAGGTTCATCAAGTGTACCAAATGCACCATCTGGTGCGGATGTGAATGTGGGGGGGAGGGGGGAACGCTGTGCATGTTGGGGGTCAGAGATACATGGGAAATATTTGCAGCTTCCTCTTGATTTTGTTGTGAATCTGAAATTGCTTTAAAAATAAAATCTATTAAAAAATCTATAGCTTATTATTACCAGTGCTATTAAATTTCATCCACAATCAAACTGGGCCATTTTTTCCCAGCGTGTCTGTGACTTGTCGCAAGCTGGCAGGTCTTGGGTTTGCCTCCCTCGGCAGGGAAGAGGACATGCACATCCCTGAGGTCAGGACACGTAAGAAGATGAGAGACTGAGACGGAGGGCAGCTGAGTGTCTTCCCCAAGGGAAACATCTAACCGGTGCCACAGCCCAGATCAGATCAGTGAGGCCCGGGGTTGCAAGGACCCACATCACAGTCCTCGCCCGGCCCTTCCCACCCTCCTCCAAGGGCGCCACAATCAATCCCTGGACCACAGGGTGGATGGGCCTCACAGGCGACCACGCAGCCACCGGCAGCCTTGCCACCCACCCGTGCACACATGGGATTTTTTTGCAGGTCCTGGGGCTTTGGCTTGTGTTTTGAAAATGTGCCAAAGCCGTACCTTTGTGGGAACCGGGGAGAGAAATATCTTCGTTATGTGTCTCTATCCGGCACTTCTGCCAATTCCCTCTCCTCATTGTGTGATTAACAATATTGACGTTTTCCTGACAAAGCAGTCTGGCAGGCTGACCAGAGTTTGTCAAACACTGAAAATAATAGAAGTCAGGTAACATTGTAGTCTGCTGTGTTACAACCCGACTTCTTTCACCATCATTGCATAAAGCCACACAACTGTCCTACCCCCAAAGCATCGTTTTACCCTCATTTTATATACGGGGAAACTGAGGCTCAGAAAAGCTGAGTAACACGGTGCAGTCAGGCCAGGTGAAGAGCAGGAGGCTTGTGGCTCATATTCCCAGGTCTTCCCATTTCAGGCCCAGCCCCCCCCCCCCCAGCCATTCTCTTTTATTCTAGTAACTCCAAGGATTTGAAAATAAGAATCACCTTGCTTTTGGATCCAAAATATGATATCATACATGAAGAAGCAGGTGCTGGCAAGATCGCGCAGGTATTTTGGGCATCTTTACAGCCAATGTGGGTCTGATTGACACCATAATAACAGCCCTTAATAGACCCCCAAGGGTGTTTGGCTGTGGGAGCCAGTGTGATGCAGACCAGGGCTGGGAATGGATTTGCTGGTTTTGCAAACACCCACAACCCCAAGCCCCCAAAGAATTATTTTGTTACTCATTATGGAAATATCAGCGTCGTGTGAAAAGCAATAGAAACACAGGAGGCGGTGGATTATTTTTCAGATAGAATTGAGGCTCCACCGCATGCATGGAAATAAAAGCCTTCCGAGCAAAATGATTTATAAATAAAAGACGAGCCCCTAGCACGTATTATAAACGGTGCCTCTCCTGCCCTGGGAATCATGAAATGTTTTCCAGCGTCTTACAAAGCGCAGTGTGGCACGGATGTGACGAAGGAGGGGACCACAGGACTCGCAAGTTCCGGCAGCGTGGCTGTGGAGAGTCAGGGGGCTCCTGGCTGCCTCTGGCCCGTGATCCTTCCCAAACTTGGCAAGAAGCCTAATTAAAAGGCAGCAGGTGTAGCAGGAAAGCATAAGTATGATATCGTCTGTTGCCACTGGTTCCACCCCACTGAGAATGAGGGGCACACACTTTCTGATCTGACAGTGAATTTTTATAAAATGTACACATTTTAAAAATGTCACTTAAGGGAAGAAAAAAAGTGTGCCGGGCTATTCTTCGGCCCCAAATGCAGTGTGTTTATTTAAGGAGTAAATACTGAGTTTTCCAGGGAGGTGGCTGTAATGAGTGGACAGCACCCTGACCCTCCCGCACGAGTCGCTCAGTGAAACAGGAAGGGGGCTCCTGTGGTGGAATCCTGCACTCCCCTTTGTCTGCGACTGACGCATTGACTGATCATTCACGTTAAGGCTCAGCTTTTCCAAGAAAGCAAAGAAGAAGAGGGAAACTGCTTTGCTTGTCACATTTCTTCACAGGTCACAAAACAGACAGAAATGGCAAATGAGAAAGGGCTCAAGGAATTACTGGCGGGCCTATTTTAAATACCGCTTAAGCCAATATATTCCCAATATATGTTCCTCCATAAGTTTATTTTACTTTTAAAATGCATGTAATGAATGACACTGTGAATGTCCCACTGGTGCAAAATTATAAAGGACAGTGCTGTCCACCGGAAATACAAGGCAAGCCACATACGGAAATTAAAATTTTCTAAAACACATCATAACTGTAAAAGAAATAGATGAAAATAATTTTAATAATATATATATTTAAACTAATCCACCTAAAATATTATTTCAATGTGTAAATAGCACTAAAAGCATAATGAGATGATCACGTTATTTTTTTTCTGCCAAGTCTTTTAATCCAGTGTGTGTGTTCCATCACCAGCCCATCTACTAGGAAGTTTGGACGGGTCATATTTCAAGCCGCCCGGGATCACACACGGCCTGTAGTTGCCGCACTGGACAACACAGAATCAGAACATCTAGCCTTACCAGATTTCAGAAATAGGATACACTTGAATTGAATTTTATCATAAAATATATTCTATGTCACAACGTTATTTGTTTGTCAGTTATGAGCATGAAGATATAGCAGTTTTGTGCGGTGGGAGCATTATTTAAAGTCAAATACAAAAAAAAAGTATTTTACAAGTCATTTCTTATTCCTAAATGTCTTGATCAGCTGATTGCCTATATGTGAAGCAAGATATTACAAGTTCTCATGATTTCGTTTGTATGGTAGGTGAAAAGTTGAAGAACTATTCATGTAATGACTCCAACAAGCTTTGAATAAGCGATAAAGATGTAAGAATAATGGAAATGAATATCAGCAAACACCCAGCACTCCCTATGGGCCAAGCACCCTGGTCAGAGCACCCCCATAGCACTACAGATAAGCACTGTTACTAACCATTCTGAAGTTTAAGAAGAGAAAGACTGAGATGGAGGGAAATAAGCACCTTGACATTGCAGAGCCAGGGTGGGTATCCACAGCCCCCTTCCACCTCCTCGGGGCCTCAAGTGTGATGGAATGAGGTCACTGTGCAATTGGTGACATCAAAACCCTGTGTGTCGTCCTAACCAGTTTGGCTCAGTGGATAGAGCGTCAGCCTGCGGACTGAAAGGTCCCAGGTTTGATTCCGGTCAAGAGCATGTACCTTGGTTGCGGGCACATCCCCAGTAGGGAGTGTGCAGGAGGCAACTGATCCATGTTTCTCTCTCATCGATGTTTCTAACTATCTCTCTCCCTTCTCTCTGTAAAAAAAATCAATAAAATATATATTTTTTAAAAACGAACAAACGCTGTGGCCACAAGGAAGTCACTCCTCCATCCAGGTTTTCAGAAGGTGTGTTTGAAACAAAAGAGTGTCCAGGTGGGGCTGTGCTTCCAAACAACTGTAGAGAGAAGCATTTTACAGGAAGGAAGAATGAAAATACAAGAAAAATGAAAGAATCACATACCCCAAAGAATAACTTCCAACTAACTTACTAATTATGTTGAATGGTGTTCAAATGCCAAAACCAGACACTGCCATTTAAAATATAATTTCTGTCCACCATGGTAAGAGTTCACCTCACAATCTCCCTGCTATCTGAATGCATAAAGGAGGAATTACCTTGTGAACTTTTAAAAAAGATTACCATTATGAGGGGGGAGACAATATATGGGAGACAGGTAAAAGGAAGGGAGGGGAATAAAGAGAGAGAAGGGGGGCAGTGGACAAGAAAGGACATTATCAGAGAAACGTTTTCCTGGTTTTTGCTTTTCTTTCTCTGGACTCCAGGAATCTTAGTCCAGGCTAGTGCTTCCCTCTAGTGTCTGAAATTCAGAATACAGGTGACATGCTCTCAGGGAAAAAAAAAAAAAAAAAATGGACAAACCTCTTTAATTCAGCCCAGAACCAACCCAACTTTGGGATCGTTTTCATTAAAATCCAGAGAAACAAATGACAGGAGTAAAATAATTATCTAGCTTGCTTGCATCCTTATAAGTTGTGGATTATTCCCCCTCCCCTTTTTTACAAGTATTTAAATTCCAGGGCTCTGAGAAAACTATGCTAGGAAACACAATCTTCACAAAAGCTAATGAACTCTGCCTGCATGCTGTGCTATCGTCTATGTCCAGCATTTCCGAGAGGTTTAGCGCGGGAACCTGCCTCTCTTGTGTATTCGGTCGGTTGGCTGTTTTGGCTAGCTTTGGGGGTTTTGCTTTTTACAATCTTAACTGTAATTCTCACTCCTCATCTTAAACCATCATTGATAAACCTGAATCGTTACTGGTTAGGAAATAATGAAAAGTTAAGAGTTCAACCTGAAATGTTGAAAGCGACAGTGAGACACAGGAAATACTAAGTCGCTTCAGACGTTTCTACCATTTGGTGAGGACCTTGTTCTTAGCGTGCATCCCCATTACTGAGCAGAGCCATTGCAATGACCATCACTGTGGTAAGTGTCACATGTGCTGAGAAAGAGAGGATAACACGTTAGAATTGCCCAGTCTTACTGCTTGGGAGCAGAGTAGGGTCAGAAGGAGACTTGGGAAGCATCAGTGGGGTGACAGGAACTTGGAGAGAAAGGGCCAGCTCAGTGTTAATGAGCATCCTCTCCTGCTTGATGCGGCCTCTGTTTTAACTGAAGACCCTCTTTGCTGCGATTTGACCCCAAATATTGCAGGACTGCTTTAACAAGCAGTAGCAGATTCGGATGACGACACTACCCAAAATACGCATGTTTTCTAGACCTTTCACATTAGTTTTTTCCTGGCATTGAAGACTCTGGAAATTGTATCATTCATACATGTCTTCTGGGTTTGTAAAAACTCCAAGAAAACTGGCAAAATCTCAGGGCTGGTCTTCTATCTTCAGAGAGAAACTAAACCAGGGTTGCACGCCTGAGTGAATGCTCACTATGCGCTGGGTGCCGTCTTAACCTCATCGCACACTTCTCTTTATTTGATCATCACCACGAAGGATGTGGTCAGAGTCATCAGGTCCGGGACACCAGTGTGATCTGCCCAGATTTGCACGGCCTGTGGGTGGCACAGAATGTGTTCTTAGGAGAAATAAAAATGCACTTGTACAAATGCAGCCCCTTGGGGGGAAACTTCAGTAGCCTCTGTTTTTTATATTGTCTTATTAGTTATATTTAAAGGGGTGTTTCCCCTCCACCAACACATGGACTATTATTTTAATGGCCCACACAGCCCCCAATTTAAATCTGGGAATGACACGACCCCAAGCCTAAATCTGTCCTGTGGCCTTGCGTTCCCCAATCCTGCAGTAAATTAATCAGACCAGATCATAAATGGGCTTCTCTCCTCAGCTGTTTGCTGAGAACAGAACAGATTTTTAAAAACCACTGACGTGTCAGATATTTACAACATCCTGACAGGGTCCCAGCCAGATGGCACAGTTGGTTGGAGCATCAGCCCATACACCAATAGGCTGTGGTTCAATCCTTCACCAGGCCACATACCGAGATTTCTTGTTCAATCTCCAATCTGGGTGCCTACAGGAGGCAACCACTTGATGTTTCTCGCTCATCTCTCTCCCTCTCTTTTTCCCTCTCTTTCTCTCTCTCTCTCTTGAAAAAATCAATAAATATATCCTTAAATGAGAATTATAAATAAATAAATGAATAAATAAATAATAATTGTGACAGGGAGCTTGAATACATAGAAAAGAAAATGATCACATAGATGCATTTGATCAAACTTAGAAGTGCTCTCACCCTTGACCCTGAGCATATCTCTGCTCCTTTTCAGTGGGTGGGCCCATGGTCTACTTGGCAAGAATTGGATCAGCAAGAGTTGGGTCTGTTGAATTTAAACATTAGTTAAGATTTAAAGCTCAAAATAAAAGAAACAAAAATGCCAACAGAGAGGCAAGAGCACACAATGGAGTAAAGAAAGTCTCTTTAATAAATGTTGCTAGGAAAATTGGACAGATACATGCAAAAGAATAATACTAGACCATCAACTTACACCATACACAAAAATAAACTCAAAATGGATAAAAGACTTAAACGTAAGATGGGAAACCATAAAAATATTAGAAGAATACATAGGCAGCAAAATATCAGCTATAGCTCATTGCAATATGTTTACCAACACATCTCCTAGGACAATGGAAATGAAGGCAAAAATAAACAAATGGGACTAAAGCAAAATAAAAAGCTTCTGCACAGCAAAAGAAAGCATCAACAAAACAAGAAAACCACTGCATGGGAAAGTATATTTGCCAATATGGCATCTGATAAGGGTTTAATCTCCAACATTTATACAACTTAACAAAAGGAAGATAAGCAATCCAATCAAAGAATGGGAAAAGGACTTAAATAGACACTTTTCAAAAGTGGACATACAGAAGGCCAAGAGATATATGAAAAAATGCTCAAAGTCACTAATAATCCTAGAGATGCAAATCAAAACCACTATGAGATACCATCTCACACCTTTCAGAATGGCTATAGTCACCTGGCTGGCATAGCTCAGTGGTTTAACATCAACCAGGAGGTCACGGTTCAATTCTCAGTCAGGGCATAAACCTGGGTTGCAGCTCAATCCGTACTGTGGGGCATGCAGGAGGCAGTTAATCAATGATTTTCTCTCTCATTGATGTTTCTATCTCTCTCTCCCTTTTCCTTCCTCTCTGAAATCAATAAAAACACATACTCAAAAATAAAAATAAATAATAAAATGAAATAAATAAAATAATGGCTATCATCAAAAAATCAACAAATGACAAATGCTGATGATGAAGAAAAGGGAACCCTCATCCACTGCTGGTGGGAATGCAGACTGGTGCAGCCACTATGGAAAACAGTATGGAGTTTTCTTT
>PVJC01029940.1:0-21521 GCA_004026665.1 Murina feae | reverse complement strand
ATCATTGTCCATTCTCTTCCCGCACCCCCAACACCCTTTACCCCCGAAAATTGTCAGTCCACTCCCTTTCTATGCCTCTGATTCTATTCTATTCACCAGTTTATTCTGTTCATCAGATTTTTTATTCACTTGATTCTTAGATTCACTCGTTGATATATATTTGTTGTTCATAATTTTTACTTTCCTTCTTCTTCTTCTTCTTCTTCTTCTTCTTCTTCTTCTTCTTCTTCTTCTTCTTCTTCTTCTTCTTCTTCTTCTCAAAGGATACCTTTCAGCATTTCATATAATACTGGTTGGGTGGTGATGAACTCTTTTAGCTTTTTCTTGTCTGTGAAGCTCTTTATCCGACCTTCAATTCTGAATGATAGCTTTGCTGGGTAAAGTAATTTTGGCTGTAGGTTCTTGCTATTCATCACTTTGAATATTTCTTGCCACTCCCTTCTGGCCTGCAGAGTTTCTATTGAGAAATCAGCTGACAGTTGTATGGGTTCCCCCTTGTAGGTAACTAACTGCTTTTCTCTTGCAGCTTTTAAGATTCTCTCCTTGTCTTTTGCTCTTGGCATTTTAATTATGATATGTCTTGGTGTGGTCCTCCTTAGGTTCCTTTTGTTTGGGATTCTCTGCGCTTCCTGGACTTGGAAGTCTATTTCTTTCACCAGGTGGGGGAAGTTTTCTGTCATTATTTCTTCAAATAGTTTTTCAATAACTTGCTCTTTCTCTTCTTCTGGCACCCCTATAATTCTGATGTTGGTTCGCTTGAAGTTATCCCAGAGACTCCTTACACTATCTTCATACTTTTTTATCCTTTTTCTTTTTTCTTTTATTCCTTTTTCTTTTGGCTTTTCCGGCTGGGTGGGTTTTGCTTCTTCATATTTCACATCTTTGACTTGATTCTTGCGATCCTCTCGTCTGCTGTTGGATCTCTGTATAATATTCTTTACTTCATTCTTTATTTTCAGTGTATGCTTAATTTCTAGTTGGTCCTTTATCATATCCTTGAGGGTCTCATTAGATTTATTGAGGGTCTCACTAAATTTATCGGCAGTCTCTAGAAAATTCTTGAAAAACCTAATAATTGTGGTTTTGAGCTCTATATCCTGTCGTTTTCTTTCCTCCATTTCTGTCATTTGTGACCTGTTTCTTTGTCTCCACATTTTGGCTGCTTCCCTTTCTGAGTTAGGTGATCACTGAGAGGAATTAACCTCAAGCCACTTGGTTATGAGAGTCAGCTGTGTCTACAGTGGGAGAACTTTTGTGCTGGAGACACCCTTATGGGGCAAGAGTTGTTTCAGTGGGGCTTTTGTGCTCACTGCATCTGCCCCAAGTATGTTCCTTGTGGATCTGAGTTTTATTTAGGATGGTCCCACTCTGGCCACTGGGTGAGGCTGGCTCTTGTATCTTTAAGGAGGTGTTGATTTAGCCTTTGCCTTAGGCTACTCAGCCTTTAATATGCAAAAGCCTCTGACACAGCTTGCGAGGGGCGGGGCCTCGGGGAGTCTACCGGGCGGAGCAAATAGCTATGGCTGCACTGAGAGACACTGGGTCTCTGTGTCCCGCGGTAATTGCTACAAGCAATGCTGAGAGAAACCCACTTTGGATTTCCTCCTGGTGCCAGTCAGTCCCCCTTCTCCGAGGTATGTGTCTGGGACCTCAGAAACTCGCCTGGAACTGGAGTTCAGAGCGGCCGGGAGCTTGTGGCTCCTTCCAATTTGAAAAAGAAACGCGTCCTCTGGCGCCAGCCCTCTCCTCGAGCCCCGTGCGCGCGCCTCCGTACCTCTGTACTTTGCTTCCGCCACTCCTCTGAGTCTCAGACTCTTTCTAGTTGTAGAATTTTCACTCAGCCAGCCTTCCTGTGGGTGTGAATGGTGTCCGTGTTTTCTTTTCGTGGTTATTCTGAAATAGTTGTTCACGGCTGCATTTACAGTGTTTACCTTATGCCACCATCTTGCTGTCTCCTTTTATGGATATTTTATTCTGCTTCATTACAGTGCTGTCCAGGGGAATTAAATTACTGAGATGTTTTACATTGTGTTTTTCTTACTAAGTCCTTAAAGTCCTTTGTTAAATTGATAACACGTCTAGGTTTAGACTAGCTGCATTCCAAGTGCTCAGTTGTCCATGTGGCTAGCGGCCACTGTATGGGACAGAGCAGCTCCAGGTGATAGTTTTGCTGGGTGATGTGTTACAAAATGTTATGAATGTTGTAGCATGAGATTTTTAGAACTTTATATTCAATTCATTTCATAGCGTATTTTAACAACCTATTTATTGGATTTGGGGGTATTTGAAAATCTCTAATTAGTAAGAATTTTTAATTTTTCAGAAATCACTGTCTGTCTCCAACCCTCATCTACTTCTGTTCTGCGCACCAAAACTTCCCAAAAGTGTGTGATCTTTAGAGATCTTCAGTTACTGAATTTCCTTACAGACAGAATGTCAAGAACAAAATCTCTGAGAATTGGTTCTGAGAATCATCCAGGAGGATAGTCCAGGTTTCCCTTGCTTGTGTAATGCAGTGGAGTATCTTAGCCTCATAATATACCTACCTAGGTGGCAATATTTACCATCTTACAAACTAGTTATGCTGACATTTTTTTATTATGTAGTTATCTACTGACATGTTTAATTTTTAGATAGCATAAACCATGGGCAGGTGTCCTTGTAAAATAAGAAAAGCAGACTTTCTGAATTTTTGAGATCTAAATATGTTTTCACTCATACACACAAATCATGATTCCAACTCACTGCTTTCAGTACATGCTAGATCTAGACTCACTTTTCTGTATGCATATGTCACTTGTCTATAATTATAATGTAGTTTTTCTTTTATATTTTGCTAAAACATTAAGTTTAGCCAGCAGTAGTAGCTCAGTGTTTTTTTAGCTTGCAGATTGCAGTCCACTAGTGGGTCATAAACCCAATTCAATGGATCTTACCTTTTTTTAATGGAATACAATAAAATAGAAAGTTATAGTGTATTGTACATAGCAGGGGTAAGTATTGGTTTTCTTAAAGTTTTTAATAATATGTGCACACATACATACTTTCAACTGTTGAATCCAGATGTGAAATGTATTTCTTAATGTGAGAGCCATTCAAAAATTGAAAAACCGTTATGTAACTAATTAGTTTACATTTTCTTGATGTTGATTTTTTTGTGTGCACAAATGTACTAGCGCATCATTATAAAATGAGTCAGTATAGAATTCATTATGAGACAGCTGTATATTGGAGCCCCTTACACGTCCAGCGTCGTTCAAGGTTCCTGTTCAGGGTTTGAGTTCTAAAGGAGGCTGCACACAAAATGAAGAGAGAGAGACTAGAAAAGAATCAATATGGAAACTGGGGGACCAGGTGTGGCATCTTTTCTCTACCAGGGTAGATTGCCCACTGATGCTTGGGTCTCACCAGCCTTTCATTGAATCTCTGAGAAAACAACCATGTCCTTAGGCAGAAAATTCAGACAATAAACAGGCAGCAAGAATTTACATGTAAGTAACAGGTAGGAGTTTGCTTTAACTAACAATGTTTCAACTTAATGGGTGCATAGCTCTGTCCTTTCAGAGCAACCAAGGTTGGTGAAAACAATCAGTTTCCAGCAGCTGTAGATTCGACTGTTGGAGGGAGTGGAGTTTCTGATGTCCCAGAAGGCCCAGCTTCCCTGCGTTTCTGTCTGTGAGCCCTGAACTGTTTGTCCAGCAGAGTCCCCGAGGGAGCATCCGCAAGGTGCTTGGCACGGTGCCTGGTATATGGACATGCTCCGTTAGCAGGCTCATTGCGCTTGCACATTGTGAGGCTCTGAAAGGTCCCTGACATCACACCCATGTACTTTCGTTATTTCACATAGTCAATAAGATTAATAGTGTTTTTACTCATTCATTAGTATGGTTTCTCTGTTTAATGTTTGTTAAATTTGTAATATCATTATCTATGTTTTTAATAGGTTGTTGAGGACACCAAAGAGAAAAGAACTGTCATCCATCAAGCAATTAAGTCTCTGTTTCCAGGGTTAGAGACTAAAACAGAGGATAGAGAGGGGAAGAAATATATTGTAGCCTACCATGCAGCTGGGAAAAAGGCTCTGGCAAGTAAGTGTGTGAGTGACCCGGCATTTCTCCTGCCTGGCGAGCGCCAAAGCAGATCCGCTCCTCCTCTACTTTGCTGTTGTTCAAAGAAGGATATTGATCATGTCACTTCTTCAAAGTGGGTGGATGATATCATTCAGATGCTGGAGCAATCCTGTAGAATGACTGTCTGATAGGGAGCGTTAGGTCATTTATGTGAGAAAAGATTTGCTGAAATTACAGTGGTGCCTGAGAGAGTGGCTTAGGAATTTGATCTGTCCCCTGTAAAGCAGAGTAGGCTGAGTGGCAATTCAAGAAGAAAATGAAAGGCTATTGCTCATTCTGTGTTCTTAATGGAGAGAAGAAAGCTTTCAGATGAACAGAAAATGCTTGTCACCTATCCTAGTAGTATATTTTTATCAAAGTTCTTATATTGAAAGAGCTGCTGGCTTTCCAACTGTATCTTCACTCACATAGAAAAACCACAGAATAAAAAAAAAAAAAGAAAGAAAAACCACGGAATATATAGAAAAGAACCCCTTTGCCTAAGCCCATCTGTATTGTGTATCATTCATTTGAAATGGGTGTGTTTTCAGTGAATCTCTGATATTTATGTCCCTCAACTCAGCCTGGACCCTCTCACAGTCTGGGAGCCCTCGGGGGGGATGTCAGACTGAAGGCTTAGGCCCACTTCCCACACGTCCCCCAAGGGGTCCTTTAGTGTTGCCGCAGAAGTGGGAGAGACTCCCGCCACTGCTGCTGGTGTACCCAGCACAGGGCTTCTGGCTAAGGGGTGCTCTCCCTGTGGCGCACTGACCACCAGGGGTCAGCTCCTGCATTGAGTGTCTGCCCCCTGGTGGTCAGTGCACGTCATAGCGACTGGTCGTTATGCCATTCGGTCTCTTTGCACGTTAGCCTTTTATTATATAGGATAGGATGTGTTTTCTACAGCCAAGAAAATTTCTACTTATATATAACCTTAAAAAAATAGATAGTTTTTCCTTGTCAAATCAGCAGTTAAAATTTTAATGAAAATTACACTAAGAAAAAAGTCATTTCCTCACCCTCCTCCCCTATTAGTAATGGCCCCTATTAGTGGAGTTACTTCTAGATATATCTGTTAGAGCAAAACTCCAAGACCAAATTAAAAAAAAAAGACTGTTCAAAGCATTAATGGTCATGTTTCCTTAGGTTAATGCTGTGAATGTATGAAACCTTTATTGTTTTTAACTATGATTCTAGTGAAATGAGAGGATATAAAACAAATGGGCAGAAATTAAGTTTAGCTGTGCCTGAGAAAATAATATAATGAAATCCGTAAGTATGGATGGTAACAGAAATGAGAAACCTTGAGCAGTTGGGGCGAAGAAAAAGGAGATTGGAGGCCACTTCTCAGTGGATGCCAAAAAGAAAAGTAAGATCAAATGTTCCGAAGCTGCTTGAGGTTACATGTTGTTAATTACTTCCAATTCCACAAACTAATGGTCTGGTTACTATATGTTACTTTGATGTCTGAGTCAATAGTATGAAATATTACCTAATAGTCTTTCTTCAGCCAGAATTGTTCAAGAGAATTCAGCCCAGTGGAATATGGTGTGAGTGACTATTTTTTCCATCCTCCCAAGATTAGCATGTAGCTGGTAACTATTCTAGATGGATGACTTGCTTCATAACAGTCAAATGCCTTGGAACCCAGGTTGAGAAGGGCTGCTAGGGATATGTTCCTTACAAAGAGGCAGTCCATGTTGGTCAGTCACCCTCTTGCAAAGGCAAGAAGAAAAGTCAGGATCTTGTTCTGCTGAGTGTGGTCATGAGGTAGCAAATTGGAAAAGGTAAAACCTGTGTTACTTCGACTGGGTACCTCTTGATATTGATGCTTGTGATCTTCAAGGAGGGGAGTTAGGCCATTTAAGGCCACAGTGGCCATTGCAGTTTTCTCCCTCTTCCTTCTCAAGTGAGTGGTACCAGGTCTCTCAGGTTCTGTCTTTATCTATCTACATTTTCTGCGCTTTATGCCACATGCCACACCCACCATTATTTTTTCCCCCCCAAAGAAATTCCCTTAAGAATTTCCAAGTGAGATGCTGAGCTCTGTGTGACATACGCCAACCCACCCCATCTCCCTTTGCACATCTTCAGTAAAACAATGGGTTTTTCGCTTTACAAAGAAGCACGAAGGCAGAGGTTAGATTGACTCACTGCTTGCACCTCCCAGGCTTGAGGTGTTGTGGCAGTTTGTGAAAGATGGATGAGAGGTCTCCCTCCGAGCGCTCCTCTCCTGTCTCCTCATGGACCCAGACAGGCACTTGAGAGCCTGCATTCATCCCTTACAGATCTCGATCCCCACCCGCAAACAAGAGTGGCTTAAAGTAATCACCATTGGAAAGGCAGGGAGAGCTGGTATCCAGAGACTTGTTCATGCTCCTGCAGATAGAACATGGGACCAATGACAGCTTCTCCTCCTGGGCCACCTTGCCTAGCATTTGAATTAATTATCTTTTAAATCTTCATTGCAAATATACATTTATCATGTTTTTAGAGTCTATTTACTATCAAACCCTGATACAAATTCTTACTGTTTCCTCAAACGGAGCATGCAACCTAAAACATGGGCATAGTGGATTCTGAGTCATGGTGCCCACATGTCACAAATCACCAGCTGCAAGTTAGACATCCAGTCTGATAGACAAGGCACATTGATTTACCTATCAGAGCGTACACGCAGTATTTTTCTGAAAATATGTAGTTATTAATAAACCATCTAATCGGGTAGGTTGATTTATGTTTTGGGATAGATCATGTACGTTACAAATACCTCTAAGAACTTCTTTTTAAAGACTTAAATGAAAAAAATAAAACAAAATTCTGCCAGGTGATATGTAGAGGTTCTCCATCCCTGGCAGATACCTGAGCTGGGAATCCACAGAGATTCAGGAGGGAGAGCCAGGTGGATGAAAAGGACACTGTGGGAGAAACTGATGTGATGGCATCCACAGGGTGAGGGCATTCCGGTAGCCAGAGTGGTTAGCAGTGGAAACATTACAGCCAGGTCCAGCAGAACGGAACGCTGAAACATGTCTGCCAAGTGTTAGCAACATGGAAATCATCGGTGCCTGCCAGAGCCGTTTCCATGGGATAAGAGTGGAAACCAGTTTACACAGTAGGTTGAGGTGGAAGGCAGTAAACACAGACTGCTTTTTCAAAGAAGCTCTCGAGAGGAGGAGAAAGGAAAGGAATGTCCGTGGTCCAGGAGAGGGAGACATAGGGTTACTTTTAAAGGGGAAGAGCCCTGACCATGTTGATACACGGGAGGAAGAGCCAGTGCTGAGGGAGGGTGAAGATTCCGGCAGGAGAGTGATGGTGGAGCAGGATCCCTGAGGAAGCTGAAAGGTTGGCGTGCAGGGGTGCAGGACTGGACATGGCCTTGAATAAGAAGGAAAGAATGTTCTGCATGCTACCCTGTCCTATCATCTTTCTTGAGCTACAAACATTTTTTTTTCTTCCTTATTCATGAGGGTCTCTGTCCAGGTTTCATGAATCTTCCAGAACATTTCTTTCATTTGGTTTCTATTTCTACTAGACTGGGGCTGCCATATCAGACCATCAGAAGGCAGCTTCCTATTCTCAGCCTGAGGCTTCTTTGCATTAACATTTTAAATTAGAATGTCTCAGAAATTCTGAAAGTTATTTTAAATTCATTTAAATTGTAAAGCTATACATGTGCTACATAGCATTATAAGGATTTGGGGTTTTGTAAAGTTAAACAAACAACCAAGAAATAAGTTGATACTCATAGATTTTCTGTTAATGAATGCATATGCTTACTATTTTGTATACTGAGTGCACTTAGAAAAAGAACCTTTGCATCTGGTATTTGCAGAGGAGGTAATTGTATGCATGCTCAGTGCTTGGATTTGCTAATAAAAGATGCATGCTCATCCTGGCCAGTGGGTTCAGTGGTTGGAGTGTCAGCCTATGCACCAAAGGTCTCGGGTTCGATTCCCCATCAAGGCCGCATACCTGGCAAGTTTGCTCCTCCCTGCCCCCACCCCCTTGGGGCGAGCGTGGGAGGCATTCGGGGAATGTATCTCTCTCACATGCATGTTTCTCTCTCTCCACCTCCCTCCTGCTTTTCCACTCTCTGAAAAGCAATGGGGAAAAATATCCTCAGGGGGGATTAACAAAACAAAACAAAGATGCATGCTTGTGAGCTGAAACTCATATTCAGTTGTCATGGTTTCTCTTAGGTATTATAGCATTTAGTTTTTTAGTCTTCTGGCTTCATTTATTTTTTGCCATTTTTGGTTTATTGTGAATGTACTACTGAAGGCGTTGGTAAGGAAAAATGTATCTACACTTTGTCAACTTTTACCACAAATCTATTTTAACTTTTTATTATGGACATTTTCAGATATGCACATAAATGATGGAGGTAGTATACTAACCCCATTGTACCCATCAACCATCTTCAAGATTATTAACATTCTGCTGTTTTAGTTTGATCTATTCCTCCAACTTTTTTTCTCCTCAGTATTTTAAAGGAAATTCTGCATCATATTTTAGTTCACTCATAAATACTTCAGTTTGTATCTAACAGTTAAGGATCAAACCATAAAACCATTATCACATCCAACAAAATCAACAAGTTCCTAATATCTAATACCCAGTGCATGTTCATTTTTTTCTCTGGTTATCTCAAAAGTGTCTTTTACATACAGATGACTTGTTCAAATAATGATACAAACAAGGTAAGAATATTGCATTCAATGGATCTCTTAAATCATCTCTTAAATCTCTTTGAATCTATTGTCTTAAGAACTGTTTTCCATAATAATTTCACACTTTTTCAAATACAAAAATATTTGTAACTCACGACAAGAAACTCATAAAACACAAAGCAAAACAATAATGACTTGCAATCTCACCACCAAAAGTTAATCACAAAGAGCATTTTGGTACACATCCTCCCATATTTGAGAGCACAAATCTCTAGGTGGGGAAGCATTTTTCATCCAGCCTTTTATTTATTTACTAGAAGCCCGATGCACAAAATTCGTGCAAGAGTCGACCTGCCTTGCCCTGGCTGCCGGCACCAGCTTCCCTCTGACACCCAGGACCTGGGCTTTCCTCCAGCCACCAGCAGGCACCCGGGACTCGGGCTTCCCTTGCAGCCCTGGCTTTGTCCAGAAGGTCGTCGGAAGGACGTCCGGTCTAATTAGCATATTATGCTTTTATTATTATAGATTTTTAGTATATTTTTACTGATTTCAGAGAGGAAGGGAGAGGGTGAGAGAAACAAACATCAGTGATGAGAGAGAATCACCCATCAGCCACCTCCTGTACACCCCCCACTGGGGATTAAGCCTGCAACCCGGGCATGTGCCCTTAGGCGGAATTGAACATGGGACCCCCTTCAATCCACAGGCCAACCCTCTATCCACTTAGCCAAACCAGCTAGAGCTGCTTCTTTTCTTTTTTTCCCTAACTGATTTTAGAGACAGAAAGGAAGCAGAGAGAGAAAGAGAAAGAAACATCCATTTTTGTTCCACTTATTTATGCATTCATTGTTTGATTCTTGTATGTGCCGTGACTGGGAATCAAACCCACAACCTTGGCATAACAGGCTGACACTCTAACCAATTGAGCTCCCCGCCCAGGGCCTTGCATCCAGTCTTAAACCTTTTGTTACTTGTGGGTAGAGACAGTGCAGCGTTGAGGATGAGCTGACATGCCACTGTGAGGGGACTGTGACAGGGAGGCTCGGACCTGTAGGTGACTTTTCTGCTTGTTCACTGTTTGCCTCTGCGACATTCCATCGTTCATGTCTTCGTGGCTGTTACCCCACCACATTCTACCAGGTGCTGTCGACATCCTTGGTAGACACTTTCCATGCGATCATTTGCATGTTCACCTCTAAAGCACTTTAGTATGATTTATTATAAATTAAACATTGCTCTCTTGTGCTCTTTATGCTGTGCATTTGGACAGAGGTCAGAACTGCAGCAGGTAAGAGCGGTTGGCGTTTCATGTAGATAAAATGAAAGGCCAATGATTTTTGTCACAAGTGCCAAGTGCAGACAACTTTGCTTAACTGTAGTGATCTGGAAGGAAAACCAAAATAATATTCCCATTCACAGTTTTCTGAGGATGAGTTGTGAGGCATTCACACCAAGAGCCGAAGAAATACTTGTTACACTTTTCGGTTTGAGGAGGAAAAGACTCACATTCATATTTATCAGAAAGGAAAAGCAATTCACTGAGCATTTGTGCTCTGGCGGTTTTCCCAGATGGTTTATTGATTCTTTTGTTCTTTACATTTTAGTGTTAGTACTAGAAGTTTCTTAGGTTTCTGAAGATGTATGCATGAATTCATGCTAACGGATTATTTTAAGGACAAAGACAAAGGAACCTTTTTAAAAGCAGACTCTTATCTAGGGATTGTGTGAAATATTTTTTCACAGTTTTTCTTTCAGAGAGTGACAAACATTGAGTGAATTAGCTGTGTTCAGTTAACAACTGCAGCTGTGTGTCACCAGAGACTCACGGTATTCTTGTGTGTCTGGGAAGCGCAGTTGTGATTTATGTATTTTTCCCCAAAGTGCTGATTTTTTGAAGTACCCTTTGGGCAGCTGAAGTCTAAATCTTAATATTGTTTAAACAGGTGCCTATATTATAGGATAATTAAAATGTTATATAAAAGAAGTGTTAAAAATCAGGTTCTCCAAAGTCTTGAAATGTTTATTTCCAAAAAGCTGAGCAAGTGAAGTAACAGTAGCTCCAAAGTTAACGGTTAACCTGGCTTAATTTTTAACATTGCCTTTTCCCCAAGAATGGCAATTAGGTCTTGAATGTCAGCTGCTCTCTCTGTAAACCATCCAGTTTTAGCTGTTTTGTGATGGAAATGGCCTTTGTAAAATCTAAATGTGTCATTAAGGCAACTCCTTACAAGTTTCATCCCCATCCCGTCTAAGGCATCCAGACTGTATGTGTGCACACCCAGGGATGAGAAGCAAGACTGTGGAATTCGACACGACGGGATTCCCTCTGGACTGCATGCGTTCCAAAGAGCCCGTCGGCCCACCCGTCATACATGTGCTTTAAAGTAACTGCTGTGTGAAGATTGTTGGTTAGTCTTAGTCACCTGTCACACCACCTGCATTCAGCTTTTGACTTTAAATATGAACAGATAATGTTAGTATCCAGTCACAAAAAGTTCAATACTTAGAGTCCACACGGCTGCAACCACTTAACCTGCACTTCTTGTCAGGCTAGATCCGATTTCTCACTCCAAGGTTCTCCAGCAGACAGTGAACTTGTAGGGTTTCATTAGGAAAAAAGCTCAGATGACTTTTATTGCAGTGTCTATAACATTTAATTCTTTTGTTTTTAAGATCCAAGAAAACATTCTTGGCCAAAATCTAGGGGAAGCTACTGCCACTTTGTACTGTACAAGGAGAACAAAGACACCATGGATGCTATTAATGTACTGTCCAAATACCTAAGGTTTGTATCTTGTTCTTGTGCCTATACAAAATCAAAACAAGGACTTTTATTTTCTTCTTTCCATGCTCATAAGAAAGGAGTGGGAAAATAGGTAAACAGACAGCAAATATGCCTCCCAATTACAGTTTCCTTACGCAGTAGGTGAATTTTTTTTTTTAATCTCCCTGCATATTGCCAATGATTCAAAATGAAAATTTCCTAAGTAACTAGTTCACGTGCAGTAGAGAGTAACCGGTCTGCTCAGCTGAACATAAGGGGTAACTTTCCTCCCTGAAGCCTACACTTTGATGGGGCTACCGAGGTTTGTTTCACTAAAACCAAGGAGATTGAAAGCCTGAGACCAGTCGGATTGCCTCATAGCAGTGCAGATACAGCAGAGGTGAGCCAGTTGCTGAAGGATTTTGTTTTATTTTTAAGAAATGGGTACAGGCACCTCAGAAAATCTCTTTGCAATACAAATTTGCTTTGTAATACATATTTAATCCAGTTTAAACAAGGTGCGTAGTGTGTTAACTTGTTGTGGCTGCCATAACAAAATACCACAGACTCAGACGAATTTTCTCACCATTCTGGAGGCTAGAAGTTTCAGTCAAGATGGAAGAGGTTTGGTTTTTTTTTTCTCCTTGGCAGGTAGCCAGCTTTCTGTGGCCTCCCATGGCCTTTCCTGTGCCATCGTGCCCCCAGAGTCTCAGTGTGTGTCCAAATTTCCTCCTCTTACTAGGACGCCAGTCAGATTGGATGAGGCCCCACCCTATGGCCTCATTTTAACTTAATCACATCTTTAAAGGTTCTGTCTTCAAATGCATTTAGAAGGAGCTGGAGGCAGGGCTGCATTATAGGAATTTGGGGGGCACCCTGCTCAGCTCACGACACAGTAACATTTTATTTCTGTCTAGTTCAGAGGTTCTCAATCTGTGGGTCGCGACCCCTTTGGCAGTCGAACAACCCTTTCACAGGGGTCGCCTAAGGCCATCCTGAATATCAGATATTTACATTATAATTCATAACAGTAGCAACATTACAGTTATGAAGTAGCAACGAAAATAATTTTATGATTGGGTCACAACATGAGGAACTGTATTTAAAGGGCCAGTAGGTCAAGAACCACTGCTCTGGTTGCTAGCTCTCTGGGAGAGAGTTGTGGTGCCTTGTCTGCACCTGAGCCCGGGAGGATAGACAAGGCACCACAAGCGAGGGTAGATGGTGTGGAGGGACTTCCTCTGAGATGTAGGCTGAGGATTGCTCAGAGTTAAGAGATTCTTCCTGTTTTTCTCCGGTTAGTGTGGAGCAGTTTTTATAACATACATCTTAGTAAACTAGCTTACCTATAGCTTCACTGCAAAACTATTCAGATCCCAGCTTTAGCATTTGGCTTTTTAATACAAAGAAACAGCTTGTCTATTCAGAAAGTTCACATCATGATTAACTTTTTAAATTGAAGTACAAAGCTTTCAGAATGGCACATTATGTATCTAGAGTGAGTTTTTCTTTATCTTCACAGCTATGTAGTGTAATGCATTGCACATGACTAATAGGAAGTCCATGATTTCTTTTCTCGTTACTGGTCAGCTAAGTCTTTAAACAGAATGTTACTTATTTAGCACCACAAACATTACAAATCAAACACTGCTAGGGAGTTGTTCAGGCATCATTTACTTTCTCACGGTGCATATTATGTTTTCCTGGGTATGTTTTTAAATTGTATCTCCTTATTCTTTTAATCTATTATGATTTTAAGTATATTTTGAATCTTAAGTTATGAAAGATATGATTTCTTACTGGTATACTACTTCAGATGGTTTTGTGTTTGTCTTTCCAGAGTCAAGCCAAACATATTCTCCTACATGGGAACCAAAGATAAAAGGGCCATTACTGTCCAAGAGATTGCTGTTCTCAAGTAAGTGGAGAGCACATATTGGGGTTCACATTGCAAAATCCTAGCACCACCTTTCAGAAGCCTCAGATTTGCTTTGTGGGGGGGTCTCTACCTATTCAAAAGTTGTTTTTCTGTTTTTCTTGCTTATCTGTATTTCCCAAAGTTTTTAGAGCACACAGGTATTATTTGTGTGATTTTAAGGGATTTTTGTGGTAGAGTCATGAGGATAGTGCATCTTTCTCTCTCTCTCTCTCTCTCTCTCTCTCTCGTTCATTATTAAAAACTAGAGGCTCGGTGCTCAAAATTTGTGCACTCAGGGAGGGTGTCCCTTAGCCTGGCCTGTGCCCTCTCACAGTCCAGGAGCCCTCAGGAGGTGTCCCAACTGCCTAAGCAGGCAGTTAAACATCCTTAGCGCTGCCACGGAGGTGGAAGAGGCTTCTGCCACCACCGCTGTGCTCACCACCCGTGAGCCTGACTTCTAGCTAAGTGGCAGTCCCCCTGTAGGAGTGCACTGACCACCAGGGGGCAGCTCCTATGTTGAGTGTCTGCCCCCTGGTGGTCATTGCATCATAGCGACCTGTCGTTCCACCATTTGGTCAATTTGCATATTAGCCTTTTTTTTTTATAGGACTAGGGGCCCAGTGCACAAAAATTTGTGCACTCTGGGAGGTCCCTCAGCCTGGTCTGCACCCTCTCCAATCGGGGAACCCTCAGGGCTGCTGGCTCCTAATTGCTCACTTGCCTGCTGGCCTGATCCTCCTGCTCTCTGCCTGCCTGATAACCTGTAACTGCCTCTGCCTCAGACCTGCCACCATGGCTTTGTCCGGAAGGACGTCCGGAAGGTCATCTGGAAGATGTTCAGTCTAATTAGCATATTAACTTTTTATAGTATAGATAAATTACTTAAAATTTTATTACAAAACAGTGAATGAGCACTTTTGTTACACACTGCAGATATACAGATGAAAAATATGGTCTGTGCTTCTGAAGCAATTACTTAGTAAGTAGAGCAGACAAGTAAACCAGAATCTGTCACACAGTGAGATTAATGCTGAAATAGAAGTATATTGGTGCTATTAGGGTAGATCTGAAAGCAAACCCAGGGACTCATTGTTGGGGGACAGCCAGGGAAGGTTTTCTCAGAAAATGGGATACTAGAGTTTTAATCTAGATCAGGGCTTCTCAGTCTCTTTACTGTTGACATTTTTGGGCTAGATAATTCTGTTGCGGGGTCATACTGTACATTGTAGGACATTTAGCAGCAGCCCTGGCTGCTGTCTACCCACTAGATATCAGTAGTATTTCCCCCTGTCACCTAACTTTGACAAGCAAAAATGTCTCCAAACATTGCCATTTTTCCGTGAAGGGCAAAATTGCCATGAGAACCACTGGTCTAGAAGAATGAGTAGGAGTTTCTTGGGGCTAGGGCAGGTCTAGGGTTGTTTGTTCCAAACTAAGAAAACAGCTTGTGAAAAGACAATGGGATGGAATTGGGAACATAACACATTTGGTACCTGGCACGTACTTTAGTTACATGGGAGCACAGCAAGAAATAGGCTTGGGGGTAGGCAGGATCCAGATTTGAAGGGCCCTACAGGTCGTTATCAGGATGTTGGACTTGATCTACATAGAGGAAGTTGTGTTTCGAGGCAGGATTACGAGTTGTGGGTAAAGCAATATAGCTGAAACTGGAGATTTTGGAGGTATTGCCACATCCTGAGGAGGGAGAACAGTAGTCTGAACCCAGTCAGTTCAGCAAAGGTAAAGGCTTTCATCTGAGTGCACCCTTGAGGTGAGGAATGCTGGGAAGATGAGATAGACAGGAGGAAATTTGGGGGTGATGCACATACATGTTCATTACCTTGAATGTGGTGATGGTTTCATGAGTTTATTCACATATTAAAACTTGTATACTTTTAATATGTATACTTTACCTTATGTTAGTGATACTATAACTAGAGGCCCAGTGCACGGGATTCGTGCACTGGTGAGGGGGTGTGGCCTGCTCATCCCGGTCAGCTGAGTGGCTGTGGACCTGCCCTCTGAGTGGCTGCTCCTGCTGTGGGAACGCCATTCATCCCGATCAGCTCAGCGGCGCTCCCACTGTGGGAGCACACTGACCACCATGGGGCAACTCTTGCGTTGAGCATCTGCCCCCTGGTGGTCAGTGTGTGTCTTGGCGACTGGTCAACCGGTGGTTGTTCTAGTTGTTCAGTTGTTCGGTCGCTGGGCTTTTATTATGTAGGATTAAAAATAAGACATCTGTGTTGGCTGTCCCCACTTAAAATAAATGCTTATATTTACTTTGATTCCCCTGTCTTTTCATAATGAATTTGACGTGGCATCTCCTCTTTACCCCACAATCTGGCTTCTTTCCCATCACTTTTCTGATTCACTAGAACCAGGGATTGAGCTCCTGGTTGCATCATAATGGGTTCTCCAGTCCTTTTTTTCCTGACCTGGGGACAGTGGTATGCTGTGGCAGAGTGAGAGCACGTTCTCTCCATGACAGTGGTGTGTGCAGATGTGATGTGTTTCAGACCAAGCAGGAGGAGACACTTGAAATGGTGGTGCTTCTACCTTCCTGCCTAACCCTTTTCCTCCTGTGACACATGGAATGTGGTCATCTTTTGAGAGTGAAGAGGGTAGGAGTGGGGAAGGGAACTTGAGAAGAGTGTGAAGATTGAAACAGCCTCTGTAGGAACTGGGTCCAGGGCTGGCCAGGAACTCTGAAGAATGAGTGAGCAGCAGGGCTTGAAAGCTCAGGCTTCCCGGACTCTGTGGGTGTGGGACACGGGGCTGGTGCCCTCTCTTTGTTATCTAAAGTATTGTTACAGTCAAGTCCTGTTTTTTCTGGCTGGCTCTGTGAATTTTTCACCTAAATTAAAGTTTAAGTTGGTTAGTTTTGTTTTCAACACAGAAATCAGGTGGAAATGAAAGTTCTGCCATAATCGTACTCCCTCAGACATGGCTTTGTTCATAGCTGGCAAATTTTCTCTCATAAGCCAAAATGTTTATATAAAGCATGTTCCTTTCTTGTGAATAATAAATGATGCATCTCTTTCTCTGTTAATAAAAACATTAGAGCCCTCATTGGTTTGGCTCAGTGGATAGAAGACTGAGCCTGCGGACAGAAGGGTCCCAGGTTCGATTCCAGTCAAGGGCATGTACCATGGTTGTGAGCACATCCCTAGTGGGGGGTGTGCAGGAGGCAGCTGATCAATGTTTCTAACTCTCTATCCCTTTCCCTTCCTCTCTGTAAAAATATCAATAACATATATTTAAAAACCAACAACATTATATTACATAGCAAAAGATATTTAAATATATGGATATATCCTAATTTATGAAAGCTTACTTTGTTTCTGAATGTTTATATTGTTTCCCATTTCTTGCTATCATAAGCAATTCCGTGGCAGACATATTGGTCGCTGAATTTTGGCACACATCTATAATAACTTCATTAAGATAAACTTAGCAATGGAATTACCGATTTTTTAAAATCTTTGTTGTTGAAAGTATTACATAGGTCCTCCCCCCCCCCCATTAACCTCTTCCAGCCCACTCCTCTATCCCCCCCGAATTGCTGATTTTTTAAAATGTTTTTTTATGTTAATTGATTTTAGAGGGAGAGGGGGGAAAGGGAGAAATATTGATGAGAGAATCATCAATCTGCATCTTCCTGCACGCTCCCAACTGGGGATCAAGTCTGAAACCCTGGGCATGTTCCCTGATCAGGAATCAAACTGGTGACTTCTAGGTGCCTGGGACTACATCTACCATCTGAGCCACACTGGCTAGGGCAGCGGAATTACTGATTTAAAGGGAATGTGAAATTCTAGGTTTTAGGTTTTAATGAGAAATCCTAATGGCTGTGTAAAAAGGTGGTACCTATCTTTATTCTACTTCTCCAGAATTCTCCACATTGGTTCTTTAGACCAAGCATGTGTGATGACTTTTTAAAAAGTCATTTGCTAATTTGAAAGTCAAAAAAGGCACCTCATTCACTTATATTGCATTATATGATGTGAAATTTTTGAATCTTTGAAGAGTGGAGGCATTTGTTTTCTTCTTGGTCAGCCACCAGGTGTCACACTTAATCACAAGGCTGATCTGTCTTCAGACCTTCATTGCCTTTATCATCTGTAAATAGTAAGAAACTACATTAGACACCTAAATGCTGGCCTGTGGCAAGCTCATAGCACATATCTTACAGATGCAAGCTGTACCCTTAGTTTGCTTCATGGATGTGGGGCTGGGCAGATGGGCCTTTCCCTGAACACTGTTGCACAGGATAAATCCACTCCGCCATGTCAGGGTTTCACCGTTTCTGAGTCGGCCAGTCCTGGGGATAAGCTGCATTTCTTTTCAGCCTCATGCAGCTCTCCAAAGTCACCTCGTAATTTTAACAGGATCTCAGGCAGGAACAGCTTCGTTCAGAATGATTTGTTTCTTTTCCTGCCTCTCCCTCCCAGTCTCCTTTCTGAGCCTGAGCCAGTATTTCCCTGGCTTTGTTAATAAAGGCCTTTTGTGCAACATGCTGCTTAAGTTGGCATTTAAAAGTGAGATTTTGGTATTGCCAGCTTATTCACAGAGTTGGCTATGAGTTTACAACCAAAAAGCTTGATCCAGGGTCATCAAAGTTAAAACTGTGAACAATTTTGTGAAGATATTGTCAACTCCATTTCAGCTGTTCTCCAGGAGCACCCAGACCAACAAGAACTGAATGCAGCTCTTGCCTTCTGCTGTGCTAGTGGGATTCTGAAATACATGTCTGTTGTATATTCAAGAACAGACAACAGAATATGATTCTGCCAAAAAAAGGAATGAAGTTCGGATACACACTACCACATGGATGAATCTAAAAAACATTATACTAAGTAAAAGAAGTCCGATACAAAAGGCCACATGTTATATGATTATATTCATATGAAATGTCCAAAATATAGAAATCTATAGAGACAGAAAGTAGATTAGTGGTTTCCAGAGACTGCAGGAAGAGGGAATGGGGTTAATAAGTATAGCGTGCCCTGACTGGTTTGGCTCAGTGGATAGAGCGTCGGCCTGCGGACCGAGGCGTCCCAGGTTCAATTCTGGTCAAGGGCATGTACCTTGGTTGCTGGCACGTCCCCGGTGGGGGGTGTGCAGGAGGCAGCTGATCGATGTTTCTAACTTTCTATCTCTCTCCCTTCCTCTCTGTAAAAAAATAAAATATATATAAAAATAATAATAATAAGTATAGCGTTTCCTTTGGGGGTAATGGAATTGTTCTGGAATTAGATAGTGGTGACAGTTTCACAACCTTGCGACTGTATTAGAAACCACAGAATTATACACTTTATAAAGGTTAAAATTATAAGCTTTATATTAATTTTATCTCAAGTCGTTTTTTAAAAAAAAAGAAAAGCAGCTCAGCTGGCGTGGCTCCATGGTTGAGTGTCAGCCTATGATCAAGGAGGTCACAGTTCAATTCCTGGTCGGTCACATGCCCAGGTCGGGAGCTCGATCCCCAGTGTGGGGTGTGCAGGAGACAGCTAATCAATGATGCTCTTTCATCATTGATGTTTCTCTCTATATATCCCTTTCCCTTCCTCTCTGGAATCAGTAAAAATGAATATATATATATATATATATATATATAATTTCATTTAAAAATAAAGCATATTATTTATTGTATTAAAAAATAAAGCATATTGAAATATAGCAGTTAAAGCAATTTAATACTGGCACAGAAATAGATAGAATAATTAGACCCAGATACATCCACAGATTTAATACATATTCAAAGTAGCATTTAAAGTGAGCAAATTTGATTGGTTGAATCAGTGAATGTGGCTGAGATAACTGAGTAGCCATCTGAAAATAAAATTAAATTTGCTCCTTACCTCAATTCCCTATTCTAAACACATTCCAGGTAGATAAAAAATATATATTATATATATATAATTGATTTCAGAGAGGAAGAGAGAGAGAGAAACATCAGTGATGAGAAAGAGGATCATTGATTGGCTGCTTCCTGCACACCTCATACTGGGGATCAAGCCCTCAACCCAGGCATGCGCCATTGACTGGAATCGAATCTGTGACCTTTCCGTCCACAGGCTGAAGCTCTATCCACTGAGCCAAATGGCCAGAGCTAGATCAGAAATTTAAACAGGCCCTAGCTGGTTTGGCTGAGTGGGTAGTGGCGGCCTGTGTATTGAAGGGTCCTGGGTTCGATTCCTATCAAGGGCACATGCCTGGGTTGCAGACTTGATCCCCAGCGTAGGGTGTGCAGGAGCAGCCGATCAATGATTCTCTCTCATATCATTGATGTTTGTATCTCTCTCTCCCTCTCCCTTCCTCTCTGAAATTAATAAAAATATATTATAAAAAATATATTTAAAAAAAATTTAAACATAGAAATGTAGCTGTATGGAGGCCTGCGCAGGCCCCAACCTGTCCGTGGTTTGGGGTTGCTATCTGCCTCGTAAAGCAAAGTAGGAGGTTTGTCATCTGGGAAGACAAAGCAGTCTTCTCCTTGGATCAAACCTCCTACACAATTGGCTTTGGGACCTTCCAGGAATGGAAGGGCAGAGACTGAGGTCTCATGAGACTGGGATTTCAGTTGAGGTAGAAAGAGAAGACAGTGGTTCTAAGAGAAAGTCCAGAGTGGTGTGTAACTAACTACCTTAAGAATGTGTCACTGTCAACATGACCGTCATAGATGTGGATTCCTTAACAATACAATAATGTTAACAGTTTCCAGAAGGTGCTGTTTCTTCTTTCCTTCTCTTTTTAAATGTGGCTTCAAAGAATTCTTAAGACGTGAACAGCAGAAAGACATGTGAGCAGATCACAAAATGCATAGGTGTAAATTCTTTTTTTTTTTTTTCCTCATAATATTTAAAACTTCCTCGTATCTTTAAAATCCTAAGAGACCTGGGATTAACCCTAGGAATTTCTTCCTGATATTCTGTCCAGACCTTCCAACCCAATTCAGGCACACGGTGGCTGAGAATGGGCTGCAAGGGCCCACATAGTGACTGCTCTGTGGGGATGGTGGAGGAGGGTGTGTCCAAGGAGCCTGGTTTGGAGTTGACAAAAATGTTCAGGGCTTCTATTTTGGTTCTGCTTTCACATGATCTCTGGACCCCTACACAGATGGTTCTCAACCCTGTCAGATCCAACACTCTCCTTTTCTATGGAAGTCTGTAACTTCCTCCTTCACTATCCCGAAGTGAATTCCATAGGTAATATAAGTTACCTTAACACATCTTAACTGTAACATAAAAGGGGAGAAATAAAAGGAAAGTATTTTGTTAAAACAATTTTAAAAATACAACTGAATGAACAAGTCCCTGTGATGGTTGTATATGACTGTTGAATGGAAAAAGAGGCAACACTTTGTCAGATAGTAACAAAACCCGTTGAAAAGCAGCAGCAGCCCTAACGGGTTTGGCTCAGTGGATAGAGCATCAGCCTGGAGACTGAAAGGTCCCAGATTCGATTCTAGTCAAGGGCATGTACCTTGGTTGCAGGCACATCCCCGGTAGAAGGTGTGCAGGAGGCAGCTGATCAATGTTTCTCTCTCACCGATGTTTCTAACTCTCTCCCTTCCTCTCT
The DNA here is from genome assembly GCA_004026665.1 of Murina feae. Taxonomy (NCBI): domain Eukaryota; kingdom Metazoa; phylum Chordata; class Mammalia; order Chiroptera; family Vespertilionidae; genus Murina; species Murina feae. The sequence continues at coordinate 473 of PVJC01029940.1, read as the reverse complement.
GTAAAAATTCAATAAATACATTTAAAAAAAAAAAAAGCAGCAATCACAGTATTGTTGCACATAAACGTAGATCTGTAAATATAATATAAACACGTCTTTTTATAGCCAGGTCCTGGGGGCAGTATGTATATTCCACAACCTACCTTTAAAAAAGAACAAAAAGCTATGTACGATGCTGTTCATTTAAAATGCAGAGCCCAAGCTACTGAGCAGCAGCTGACACAATTGCTGGTTTGTGTGTGAAGAACACTTTCCCGCCTCTTAACCCTCCTGTTGCTTAGAATGAGGAGACTCCAAATTTAAAACACGGTGAGAGGAGAAAATCTTCCTGAGTCAGCATGACCCATTCCCCTCCTTTCTTTCTTTTTTAAAATATATTTTTATTGATTTCAGAGAAGAAGGGAGAGGGAGAGAGAGACAGACACATCAGTGATGAGAGAATCATTGATTGGCTGCCTCCTGCATGCCACCCC
>PVJC01029939.1:0-21441 GCA_004026665.1 Murina feae | reverse complement strand
TCTTGAAAAACCTAATAACCGTGGTTTTGAACTCTATATCCTGTCGTTTTCTTTCCTCCATTTCTGTCATTTGTGACCTGTTTCTTTGTCTCCGCATTTTGGCTGCTTCCCTTTCTGAGTTAGGTGATCACTGAGAGGAATTAACCTCTAAGCCACTTGGTTATGAGAGTCAGCTGTGTCTACAGTGGGAGAACTTCTGGAGACACCCTTATGGGGCAAGAATTGTTTCAGTGGGGCTTTTGTGCTCACTGCATCTGCCCCGAGTGTGTTCCTTGTGGATCTGAGTTTTGTTTAGGATGGTCCCACTCTGGCCACTGGGTGAGGCTGGCTCTTGTATCTTTAAGGAGGTGTTGATTTAGCCTTTGCCTTAGGCTACTCAGCCTTTTATATGCAAAAGCCTCTGACGCAACTTGGGAGGGGCGGGGCCTCGGGGAGTTTGCAGGGCAGGCCGGAGCAAATAGCTATGGCGCTTCTCAGTCCTGCACTAAGAGACACGGGGTCTCTGTGTCCCACGGTAATTGCTGCAAGCAACACTGAGAGAAACCCGCTTTGGATTTCCTCCTGATGCCAGTCAGTCCCCCTTCTCCGGGTGTCTGGGTCCTCAGAAACTCGCATGGAACTGGAGTTCAGAGCAGCTGGGAACTTGTGGCTCTCTCCGTTTTGGAAAAGAACCGCGTCCTCCGGCGCCAGCCCTCTCCCCGAGCCCTGTGCACGTGCCTCCGTACCTCTGTACTTTGCTTCCGCCACTCCTCTGAGTCTCAGTTTCTTTCTAGTTGTAGGATTTTCACTCAGCCAGCCTTCCTGTGGGTGTGAGCGGTGTCCGTGTTTTCTTTTCGTGGTTATTCTGAAATAGTTCTTCACGGCTGCATTTATGGTGTTTACCTTATGCCGCCATCTTGCTGTCTCTCAGCTTGTTTTGATGTGTGAGAGTTGTTCAGCTAGTTGCTTTTTGTTTTAGTTGATATTGTTCTATCCGTAGCTGAAGACTTAGTGTGTCCATGGCAGGAGGTGAACTTGGCAGTCACAATCTGATCTCCAGTGGTGGAGCCCCATATATTCTGCCCTGAAATCTCCATCAGGTTAAACCAAGTGGGCCTTCTGGGAAGCACCCCATAGTGGTGGGCAAGCTGGATGTTCACCTTGGGCTCTTTTTCCCACTGGAGAAAATGTAGGCTGCAGAGTGCCCTTTGCTGCAGCACTATGCCGGCCTATGGAGAGTAAATGCCATCATAGTGTGGCTGCTCCTATTACCCTTTTAATGCAGTGGTCTCTGTGGGACAAGGGAGTACTTCAGACTCACCTGTGTTTTGAGATTTTTCATAATTGCCTTGGTTATGAATTGTTCGTTGCTAATTCGTCTTTTTGTGAGGGAAACTCAAGTCAGAACAACCATTGTTGCTATTTAGGTAACATCTTAATTTAGCATTTTACTATGAAACTGAAATCCATTACCTTATTTATGAATCAAAGTTATTTTAAAATCCTGCTGCATTTTTGCTTTAGCAAGTAAAACAGTCAAAATTAGAAAATGTATTGCAATAATAAATTGTCCCAAAGAATCTACCACCTTAACAGCTAATAGCTCAATTTTGAAAATGAAATGTAATGAACACTACCTTTATAATTATTCAAACTGTGTGTATACAATTTTGTGACACCATACTAATATATGTAATTTTTCAATGAATACATATGTAATATTAATTAATCACATTTATAGCACTACAAAATAATTATCATTAGGCTATATGTAATACAGTATATATAACAAGGAAGCAAATGTTCTACATATTTATCAACAATTTACAACCATTTTCAAAAAGAAGCATTAAAAAGTGACACACAAGTGTTGGGTACCGGATAAATGGTGATACCTTAACTCTATTGTGGATGATTATTTCTCAGTATGCAATGTATTTTTAAGAGAAGTCCACAAAGAAAAGAGTAAGAATGAGAAATTTCATTCATCTTGACATGATTAAATAAATAGACGTAGGGTTTCTCTGTGGAACTTGGGTCAATCATAAAGCTTGCATGGATGTGGTAATTTTTATTTGCAAAGAATATTTAACTTACACAGATTTAGACTGAATATGTGCCACCCTCCTACCCCTTCATATGTTGAAGCCCTAACTCACAGTGTGGCTGTATTTAGGGGAAGGAAGTAGTTAAGCCTATATGAGGTCCCAAGGGCGAGCCCCAAGCATAATTAGATTATGAATGGATTAGTGTCCTTGTAAGAGGCACCAGAGAGCTTTCTCTCTCTCTATTTTCCCTCGTCCACCCTGCAGTGCACACACTGAGGAAAGGCCCTCTACCAGACAGGATGAGAACTCTCACGAGAAAATGAATCAGCTGGAACTTCGATCTTGGAATTCTAGCCTCTGAACTATGAGAAAATTAGTTGTGTTTTTTTTTTTTTAAGCCTCCCAGTTTGATATTATGCTGTGTCAGACCAAACAGAATAATATACTGTTTAAGCAAAGTTAAATATAAGCACCAAGGCTATGCCCAAACTACATCATCATGCCCTTCTGCCATTTTTAATTTCCATTAACTCATCTGTTTGTGATTAAGTACAGTAATGATATTACTAGTGCTAGGCACAGAAGAACATGCTACAAGTTGTTTATTCACATATAAGACAAACCAATCTTCAGGTATTTGAGATTTAAAGTCATTTTTCTCAGAAAAGCTATATATTTATTATTAATAAAATCAATATATAATGGAAACATTTTACAAAGTAAGTTTTGCTAGGGGTGACAAAACTATAGCAAACTGGAGGTACTTCAAAGTGAAGAACTATACAAATATGTACACGTGATTTACAACTTTACCTGTTGAAGTTCTTGCTCTCTTTGTTTATGTCTCACTTCCATCTGTTTAATTTTCTTTTCTAAGCCCATGAAATGTTTCATCTCTGGCGTATGGTTTTCTTTGGCCTCTTTCAATTCTTCTAAGAGTTTTGTAATCTAAAGTTGAGGTATGAAGTAAATGAAAAACTGTGATAAGGAAGTAATTCATTTTTAACAGGTAGTCTTAAGAAGGAAGAATATTAATCACATGTTTTTTGTGTAAATTTCACTAGATAAAAGGCTTCTTGTCAACAAAGGTTTTTTAAGTTGTTAGGATAATTAATAGCTTTCTTTCCCTAGTCCAGGGAGTAAAAAGGTCTAAACTGACCTCACAATCCACAAGGTCTCAGATAACTGGCCTAGCTTTCCTCCCAGTTATGCCAGGCTGGTTTATGTCATTCAAAATTAAGCTGGGCACTTATCTTTGGTGTATTCCGCTTTGTTATAAAGTACTTGTTAGTAGAGTGATTACTTGTAAGATTAAGTAATACAGAAAAAGTTTAGTAAATATGGATCCTTCTTTTGTCACCTCCCTATAATCCTATTTGTAATTTTCTTCTGGCTCTTATTTTCTAATTCATTCCACAAATAAATGTATGCATATGAAATAGAGATAATGAAGTAATAAACTTTATGTGCTTGCTGCTGCCTAAGGTGGCAAAGATGAAAGACACATGGGGAATTGCAGTTTAGTGTAGTACCTCTTTTTTCTGATTATGGCACACAGAGAAAACGGTAATATTTTATGTCACCAGGGAGTTAAATGGAGGGGATCTGAAGGATCTTTATATTGGGTTTGATGGAACAATTCTATTTTCTTTATATCACATAATTTGCAAATATCAAAAGACAAAATAATTAACAAATGAAAATAGATAAAATTAACAAATTCAATTAATAAGTTTACATGGAAACACCCACTACCTAATAACATCGCTAATACTAAGCAAATTGAGTCAGAGGCGAAAATACAAGCAAATTGAGTCAGAGGTGAATCTAAATATTTTTAAATAGGTATGTTTAACTGGATGATTTGCAGAAAGATCAGCATAAATTTAGTTCAAAATAAAAAATACAGAAAATTTCTCATTTGTATCTACTTAAATGCACCTTTAATCAACTGAAGGACTTGTATGCATGCATATAAGCATAATCAATGGACACAAGACACCGGGGGGTAGTGGAGGAGGGGGGAAGGTCAAGGGGGAAAATGGAGACTTATTTAACACTCTTTATAATACTTTAAGCAATAAAACAAAATTAAAAGAGTATAATTAAGGTTGAATACTCATTTTTATAAAATTCTTGCATTTTGGTAAATTTATCCTATGTTGGTAACTGGATACATAAGCAAATATTGATCAAAAATGCTTCCTGTAACTTAGAAAAAACTGGTAATGACTACAGAAAAAACTGGTAACAACCTCAGTGTCCAACGATAGGGCTTGGTTACCTCAGGCAAGTTACTTAATTTTTCTTAGCATCAATGTCTTTATTTATAAAATGGGAGTAATAATGCCTAAGCTTTAGGGTTATGGTGAAGAACTACATAGAGCTCATATCACAGTGCCTAACATAAGCTTAAAGTAAATACTTAAAAATTGATAACTCTTATTGTTATGAGTTTTTGAAAAAAATCTATTTCCTGTAGTTATATTATTGGTGATCTAGCACCACTGTGATGATTAGTTTACCTATTTGCTAACGAAATTAGTCTTAGTACTTAATGTAGAAATGGCTTTAACCATCTAATTTTACCTAACCAAAAAACATCAACATCTGAGGAAAGCAGACTTTCCATAAACAAGATATTGATATTATCTTGACTGTAGTATTTTTAGATTATGTCTATTAGTACATTTAAGTTGAAAATTAATGCAGAAATATGAATATGATTGAAATGGCTAAGATAAAGTTATGTTAGCACAATATTTTCGTGATTTCTTACCTCTTTCTGTAGGATTTCTTCTCGAACTTGAGAAACTATAAGAGATTCTTGTTTATCTTGCAGCTCATTAATTTGATTTTGGAAATGTTTTATAAGTACCTAGAAAATTATGATAGTTCTGAGTTAAGAAAGTTCTTCTTTGCACATTATTTGAAAAATGTAAGAAAGCCAACTAATGATATTTGTTTGTGCTAAAAAATAAAAAAGTATAAACATTTTGAAGAAAGTAGCCAATATTATCTTTATACTTTGTGATTAAGTAGAATAATAGCTTTTATTAAAGAGCTATTGACTAAATAAAACATAAGCCTAATATCTGTGAAATAAATGTTAGTCTCATATTTTTAGACAAAGAAATGGAAATAACACAAATACTTCCATGAAGAAACTGAAAAACTTAGGAAAAATTCATCTCTTTAATGTTTTCCTTTAGTGTTTTTATGATCAGACTATGATTTCCATTTAACTCATAATTTGCAATATTATATTTAGAATTCTGGGAAAACAACATATTTGTGGCACTATGGCATAATGATACTACTTTCCCACCTCTCTTAGACCACTTCTTACTATATAATCACTTGATATAATGTTTACACCACACACTAACACCCCATTCTTATGAGCAAAGACTACAGAGCTTATCTACATGGCTATATAATGGTTACTTTTGAAAAGCACTTTAAATCTCTTTCATTAAAGTATTAAAAACAGTCATAGTTCTTTATTTCTGAGCTGAGACTAAATTATAGACCTCATTATATTTCACCTTTAAGTACCCCAAATACTTCAACATGCATTTCCTTAAAGGGTATTTTCTCTCAAAAATATAGTAACATTTTTACACCAAAGAAAATTTACAATAATTTCATAACATCTAACATATAGCCAATATTCAGACTTCCCCAACTGGGGGATTTGTTTTTAATTAAGATGCTATTAAATAATTGTAGGTAGAAAAGGTGGTGGTGAAATAATCATTTCTTTTATTTTTAATCCTAACCTGGTGATGTTTTTTATTGATATTAGGGCGAGAGAGAGATCAGCTGCTTCCCATACATACCCCGACTGGGGATTAAAACCTCAACCTTGTTATCTGCTCTGACCAGAAATTGAACCTGCAACATTTTTGGGGTATGGGACAACGCAACAACCAACTGACCTAACCCAGGGCAAGGTATAATTATTTCTTGAAGTTTTCCCCCTCAGCTTGCTTGTTAAAATTAAAATCTATAAAACAGGTGACAAGCAAAATGAATATTCCTGTATTCTTCAACTTGAATTACCAACTGTTAACATTTTGCCACATTTTTTTTTTTTTTGGATATACCATTTGAAAGTAAGCTGCACATTCTATTTTAATGCTGTTTTTCCCCTCTTTATTGATTAAGGTATTACATATGTGTCCTTAACCCCCCAAAGTCCTCCAACTCATGCCCTCACCCACCTGGTGTTTGTGTCCATTGCTTAGGTTTATATGCATGCACACTAGTCCTTTGGTTGATCTCTCCCCCAACACTCACCCTCCCCTACCTTCCTAATGCTGTTTTATTTTTTTTCAACTTACTAACACCATAAAAAAAGGGCCACATGTAGATAGTCATAGGTATCTGAGTAGATATACACAGTAAGACACTTTTGAGGAAATGTATACCGTCAGCAAACCCTATCATAATTTTAAAAAGACTACTTTATAATGTGTAGATCTCTCTTCATTATTTTATCCCAGGTGCCTATCTATAGACCCAGAATCATCATTTCTTTAATAAATTAAAGGTAATGGGGCAAGAGTGACCAGGACAATTACTTGTCAGTTGGGATAAAGGGAGGTGTTTAACACTCAAGTTCAAGTACTAAGGTCCCAAACACATTAGACACAGCCCTCACCCGTCCATTAACACCTACTTAGAAGATCTTCTTGAGAAATGTAGGGATAAAACTGTAAAACACTTTAGAGTATAACTTTAGAATAGTTAAACATATGGCAATGGCATCCTCATAAACATAAAATCAAGCCAACAATACCATTTCTATCACCAACATAACAAAGTGAAGTTAAAATACTTCCAAATTAATGTTCTGATAACAGCACTGAAAAAAAAATCACATTAAAGTCTAAGAACGTTTGTTAAAGTCACCAACCTCTTGAGTTGCTATTTTACGATTTAGTTCAGCTACTTTGGAAGAGGAATTTTCTACTGCGTTTTGGCAAAGGAGTTTCTCTATTTCCCTCTGATGAGATGCTTTGAGAGATGTGATGTGTGCTGCAGTGTCCTCCTTGACCCTTTAGAGCAAATGAAAGAAAACCACACATAAAAGCAGCTCTTCAACCTTTAATTCAGAGCCAGCACAAAAGCAGTGTAAGAAGCAAGGGAGAGAGGGCACCAGTATCCACTGCACTGTGCTGGGGGATTCACACATTACTGCCTAGAACCACTCCACAAGCTCACAATTACTGAGTTTAGGAGAGAGGATGGATCTAGGATCCAGATCAGGAAGCTGCAGACCTGTGGTTCAAGCCAGCACCTCTGAACCTTAGAATCCAGGGCGGGCCTTCCACTCCACCCCCAATGTGGGGCTGCATCTTCTGAGGGAACTGAAGGTTCTAAATGTTCTGTTTGGATTTAAAGCAGAGGATCTGTCTTGTCTTTTAAGAAAGACTAAGATTTCTTGAGCAGATTGTTATTTGCATAATCACAACTGTTCCCTTTAGAAACTCCAATGCTTTGTCTAGGCAACATTCTCCAGCTTCTGGCCCATGCATATGACTCTGGGTTAGTTGCATGTTGTGAGAATAGAATTCTTTTTACAGTAATTCTCAGGACACAGGATAACTGAACCTAATAAGTTTGCATTGTTAAGTATGAAACTATTCATTTGTCTCTGTGACAAAATTTATGCATTCAGAGGCAAATTAGTAAATGGTGAAGTTACAACTAAAGAGCTGATACATTACTTATAGCTAAGTATTTCCTCCCTTACTAGAAATATTATTTGAAAATGACAGGATTTTAATCCAAGCAGGCATTTAGTAAATCACTGTTGATACCTATGAACATAACTCCAAAACTACAAACAAATATATATCAGTTGCTCATTTGATTATATGAAAATCTCTTAAATGGAGCTATGTGATTAGGGTGCTGAGAAAAGCATAAAAATCTGAAGCACCCATGATATAGTGCTCATAACAAAACACTGCCCGAGTCTGGGGCCAGGGAAGGTTATTTCTCACTTCTCAGACCTAGAGCTGTCTGAGGAACAGACTAACAATACTCAAACATTATAAATGTGTATAGAAAAATTCATAGAAAAAAAACCCCTGAATTTTAAATTATTTTTAGGAAAGAATGTAATTATTTACAAAGAGCTTCACTGATACTATCTCATTCAGAGCTATAGAAAAAACAGTTTCTACTTGGAAACAATATGGTTACCAGGATGACACAATGAGAGGTCACCACCAATCAATCAATAAACCTCAACATGTTAGGTACTATCTGTGCTCATTCTGTTTCCTATGCTCATTCTGCCTGTATTCTACCAGGACCCTCCTCTTCCTTAATTCAAGTACTCATTACACACTGTAATGCCTCCAACTCTGTGTTCCTTAAGTAGTCAAATGTATTGACATTCTAATCTTTGAAGGGCATAACTATATATTCAATATATAGTTTATATACTGTTTCATAAACATTGAATTTTTGTACACCTGAAGACTTACTTAACTCTCACACTCAAACCTATTATTGTGTTTACAGGTTACAAAACAAGTGTGATTCTATGTTCTCAAGGAGTTAAGACAGAGTTATGATTAGTGCTTTCATGGTATATAAATTACATAAGAGCTTGAAGGCAGAGGCAGGCAATTTCCTGGGAAACTCTAGGAAGTATTTTGTGCAAGAGGCAGGACTCGAAACATGAAAAGCAAAAGGCAGTGAAGAAATTCAGCAAGTCAGGCTTAGAAAGTCCAGTTTTTGAGGAGGGAGAATAAAAAAGTCATGAGTCAATTAAAATGAACAGAAAAAAAGTTTTAGAGTAGCCAAATCATGGAGGTTAAGGAAGGGAAGCACTCAAGAAAGCAGTACAGTGGACAATGTCAAGGACAAGGATGAAGAAAACCTCACTGGTCTGGGTAAAGTCATTACTGAGAGACCAGGTTTGAAAGAGTGATGAGGAGAGCCACATGGGGAAAAACAAGAGGCTACTTGTGGAGAACTGGTACAGAAAGACAGAGAAAGGGAGCCAGAACTTTGTGTGATCAGGTGAAAAAATCTGAGCATGTTGGAAACCTCAGAGGAAAGACAGCAATAGTACTTAGAGATTCTGAGGAGGAAAGCGATGAGTGGATGTGACCACAAGATTAATTTGGAAGAGTTATTTTGGAAAAAAGAACCCTGTCCTCTTAGAATGTCACCCCTTTTTCCTAATAGCTGTTTTTGAAGGTAATCTGCCTATGGCAATCACAAATAATGATATTCATTTGCAAGAAAGCCCATAACACCATTTGAATACATGCAGAAAGAAGACAAGGCTGACTGGTCAGCCCAGGACTTGGTGTGGGTTCACATGGAGATTCAGATTCATCAGAATCTGGTTCCAAAAATGAAACAGATTTATGCTTAGCAATGTAATACAATTTCTTAAAATTCAGTTCAGGATGTAACTATCTAGAGGAAATACATCTTATAATTTAAAAACTTACCTTTTCGTCTCCACATATTAACAAATTCCTATTTTACCTTTTCATGGAATTCTCAAACTGGTTCATAGCTACGTCAGATTTCATCTTCAACTCATTCCTCTCCACAATTACTTTCTCCAGTTCATCTTTCAATCTGCAGTTTTCTTGTAAAACTTCTGAAACGTGGGAATCAGTAAAAGTATGTGGCTGGTAAAGCTTGCCATCCAGGGTTCCAGGGAAGGAGCTGGCGTTTCCTTTACCTGGGTGCAAAACATCCTTCTTTACCCTTTTTGCAGTCATTTCCTCCCTCCCCTTGGAGTGCTGACTGGATAGCATCATTCTTCTCTCCTTCTGAAGCTTCTCCACAGTTTTTGAAAGGTCTTGTATTTCTCTCCCCTTTGCTGCCAGCTCCTCATTGAGTCTTGCCAGTTTAGCTTTAGCATGAGCCTGTTCCACCTGAAATTCGATAGACTGGAAATCTTTATCATCTCTATTTTTCTTGAGTTCTAAGTCAGCATTCTGTTGTTTAAACCTGTCTATTTCAGCTTCAAGGTTTCTTACAGTGATTTGATGGGCTTTCTTAATGTCGTCAAGTTCCTTCTCTAGTGCTTTAACCCTGGAGGAGTTGTCATGTTGGTTCTGGGATGCTTCCTTCAATTTGTGGGCAAGCAGCTGCTCCTGCTCCTCTAGTCTCTGTTCATACTGAATCTGAAGGAAAGAATCCATGTAATGTCAAACCACTGCTAAATATTTCCTTAGTTACTGAAGTCCTGTATCCTACCAGGACCTACCAATTCCTTTATACAGGCACTCATTACACACTGTGATGCCTCCAACTCTGCTCTGTGTTCCTTGAGTCAATTGCATCAAAGTCCTAATCTTTGAAGGGAATAACATTATATAGTCTTAATATATATTATATAACTTCAGAATTAATGTTGCTTTATAAACATTAACTTACACATGTTTTGTATCCCCAATGCTTATTTTAAACCTTATAATCAAAGCTATTGTATACTCTTCTCTATGCAAATTGACAAACTATATACTCTTTGAGGATAGACAGGAAAAACAATTGGGATACTGAAGTCTTTAAGGTATAGAATATTTTCAGCTTTCTAATACAATTTAGAAATCTCATGTGGAGTAACTAAGGTTAAAATTTGTATCCTAGAGATTTTTATTATAAATGAAATAACCTCAATAGTTTACTCTGTGGAAAGAGGCACTGATAGTGTCTACTCATTCACTCAATGAATATTTTGCTATGACTGCTTGCCAGGCACTGGGCCAGATTCTAGGGATAAAGAAACCCAGTTCTTGACTTTAAAAAGTTCACAGCCTGGTGAGGATAGTGACATGGCAACAGTTCCAATGTCCAATGACTCCTGTAGTAATGGGCCTTTGAACATGCAAATTTCAGTGGAAATATTTTCAAGCATAGCAGTTAAAATATTTTATACTAAATATATATCAGAGATGCTTTATTCTGCCTTTTCATGACTTAATTTACACTCATTCTAATATCACTGTGAGGGCTCATGTAAAGATTATCCTGTGCTTGATTATTTCTCGTTTGAAGTAATTTACTGAAGGGGGACAAAAAGATAGGATGAATCTAGGTTGCTTTTGCAGCTGATACTCAAGGTACAGGTTTTGTGAGAAAGGATGTTTAGAGATACTTGTTAAGATGAGACCTAGGAAGTGCCCCAGGGTCCATCTCTGAGCCCCATCTTGACGGCACTTACCTTCATCTTCTGAAACTCTTGTTCCATGGTACGAAGGCTTCTCTTGGCTTCTTCATCTTTGCCCTCCAGATCAGCTTCTAGTCTTTTTATTCTTTTTTCCATAAATTCCACTGTGTTTCTATCTACTGTATCACCGGCTGCTGATGCAGCCAATATTAAAGCAGGTAAAGAATTAGGATATCTTCTCTTTAGAATTCCTTCCATTTCCTTAACCTAGTAAAATATTTTGTATATATGTAAGTTTGCAAATATATAATTAAGCAGTTTAATATAGATTATGCTATATCAGTTATGTCTAGATTTCAAAGAGATACTTATATCTCAGGACTGAACTAAATGCACAGAAGCATAAATTAATTTCAAATTTTACACCCTTAGATTGTCTGATTAAAAAGTCCTACAGTATAATATCTAATTAATTACTGGTGAATTTATAGAAATCCTCTCATATTCATTTGAAACAGATCTTGGGACTATTTTACTACTAATAATCAGTCTTTCTGAGGACAAAGCTCTTTTCCCTTCTTTTTTCTAGTGGTAGTTATGCTATTGACTAAAATATTACTTATATGCACATGAATGTGCAAACTTATTGCAATAAGCATACCCCTTCCTGCAAGAATCTCCATCTTACCCTAACCCCCTCCAAATGAAGCATAACTTATTTTAATATGTCTTCAATTAGGAAGGATTAGATGACAAAAATGAATGTGCATTTAGTCTATAAAAACAACATATTATATGGTCTTCTTATAGAAGAGAATAGCACCAGGGTCCACAGAAATTAGAGTTTGATTTTATATATTCATGTGTGTGTATGCCTTCTTTTGTTAACAGTATTATGGTTAAGATCTCTTTGGAAAATATATACTAAAACAGGAAATTCTTTTAACAGTTTCTAGTCTCTGAGTATGCAATCAAATAAATAAATAGCACCCAAGAGGCAGTCTGTGCAGCTAGAGCACATTTGCTGTTAAGACTGTGCCTCTAGCTATATGACAACTCCTCAAAATCTCTGCTGCTTCATTGGCGAAATGGGGATGAGAATACTAATTTCATGGCGTTGATACAACTAAGTGAGGAATAAATGACGTTTATTTTGGTAAAGGGCTTAGCAGAGTGCCCACCATCTAGGGATGGCTTGATATTACTGTCTTTAATTTTGATATGGTCTCAAAAACTACGTCCCTTAAGGTAAGATGGGTTGCTGGGGTTCAACATCCTGTTTATAAATTGAACATTGTTCGTAGTAGGTATTGAAGGGTCACATCATTTGCAAAGTTAACAGCAGGTATTTCCATTCATAAAAACTGCTTGCACATTCACAGATGTACCATAAACTGGGATATATCCAGTTTTAAATATTGGTAGATTACTTGTCTACAAAGCTTTCCTTCCTCTGGTATTTAAAAACTAGTTATTTCCATTAGATGTAAGCATATATAACCAAATGTATATATAACTAAATGTATTAAAAAGATAAAAATTTAAAGGAATGCATTGTTAAATATGTCAAAACAAAAATTATAAGAAATATTTTCAATCTGATTTTGATATCTTGAAATGTATATATTTTTTTGGGGGGAATCAGATTTTATTTGTACCTTCTTTAATTTTGCTTTTGAATATTATTCTTTAATCACTGATATTAGTGTGGTTACCATACAAAGTAAAATTTTTTATTTAATGGCTATTCCAGTGAGAATATTTTAAAAGTATGAACAAATGCATATAAGTTTTCATTAGAATATGCATTAATTTGTTCCACTTTTACTTATGTGCTATTTAGAAAAGGAGATATATTATTCTGTAATTAACCTATTTCAGAATATATGGCTCCAAAATGAACCTGAATATATATAATATACCTTGATTATAAAATATGTATTAAGGTTTAACATTATTAGAGTCTACTGTGTTTACGGGACTAGAATTAATAAGAACTAAAATGTACATGCAGCCAACTATACAAAATACTGCTAATGATAATATTTTAGAAAGATATAATCAAAGATGATACCAATACAATTTTAATGAAAGTGTTAATAAAAGAGGGAGGTTATGGGGGGGAAGGGATATATGTAATACTTTCAACAATAAAGATTTAAAAAAAAAAGAGGGAAGTTACTTTTGTAAAGCATATTTCTGGTCAACATTTATACCATTTCACATCTTAATTTTGCTATTAAGCATGCTTAATATTTTTCTCACAATTCAGTTCTATATTATTACTTTTAAAATAAAATGATCTACTAGAGAAGTATTTTCTTTGGTTTGGTTTCTCTCACAATTCTGGATGGCTCCTCTACATCTGAGCACTGAAAGAGATCCAAGCAATCCCGGTGACTTCAGAATATTTCTAGCTTTTCAGATCACCTTTGTGGTTCTTTTCCTGGAACTGAATACACTGCCATCACACCTTTTAATAGAAGGACAGGGCCTACAAGAGTAATTAAAGTAACTTTTTGCTTAGTTTTCCTTCTTCTCATAAAACTGAGATAATGTTCAGCTTAGTGATGACATCATAGTTTGGGGTTTGTGATGGAATAACAGATATACATTTAAGTGTCATTACTTGACTAAAGACTCATGAAAAAACTAATTATAGAAAGTTTAAAAACAGAAGGAAAACGTTAATAAATATTCCACCCCACAAAACAACTACTTTAATGAAAAAAAAAATCTTTATCATAATAAAAGTCACTATGTCGTTTTTGAAAAAGTTCTCCCAGTTACACTAACTACGAAATGAGTATTTTAAAGCCTAAACAATGAGTAAGAGCTCAAAATTATCGCCAGCTCTTTGGGTGCTGAATGTTCTGTTTCCGAGGTGTCTGGTAATACTTCCCAGCATTACTAACATGTTCCCAGCTCTACATCCAGGGTTTCTAAATTCTGCTTCCTCTTCCTTCACGTCTAATAGAGCTGATGTCCAATAACCTGTCCTCAATAGGTCTGCCATCCAATGAGGCACATAAGTCTAAGTTTTTATGCATAAACTATAGATTATATAAAATGATGTTGTTTACTACTTTTATTAATATTATTTTAAATACGTATATCAAGTAGGGGTAGTTTTATATTATTACATCTTATATAAACAAACAAGAAAAAACACAGTAGACTCTATGTATACCTTAATGAAAATTTACCCTGAACACATACTTGTCGCTCTAGGTCCTGAATTTTTTTGGCATCAGCTGCTTTATCTTTTAAATGTGTCTTCCTCTGAAGAGATGGATTTCCAAATTCAGCTTTCAGTTTCTCAGCCTATCGATAAGTAAAAACATGTAAAGAAGTATATTTAAGACACACCTGGGAAACACGAGGAGGAAAGCACAATGCAGTTTGTTTATTCGTTTATTAATTCCCAGATATGGCACTGTGCCGGAGAGGTGGGGGTGCACAAGCCAAACTAGGTCCCTGCTTTCCTGGTACTTATGCTCTAGTGGAAGGAGAGAGTTGATAAGCTAATAAAAAAGGGTCAGAGAAGGCAAGGCTACATTAGATAAGGTGGCCACGAAAGGTCTTTCTGGGGAGAAATTTGAGCTGCGACCTGAACAAGGAGAGAGACAAAGAAAACCGAGGACAAAATAATCTAGGTCAAGGCAACAAGTGGTGTGAGCTTGACGTGTTGAAGAATCGGTGAGGGCTGTGGTGCGGCTGAGAGAGCGGTTTGTGGAAGTGTGGTTTCGGATGAGGCTGGAGGGCAGGCAGTGTTCAGACCACGTGGGAACTTGACAGGTCGTGATCAGAAGTGTGGATTTATTTGCAGAATAATCTAAACTAGACTACACATCTAAAAGCAAACCCAAACCAGCTATTTTAATTCAAGAATTTAGAGTATTAATGACATAAGGCTAAGAAAAACTGTTGAATGCAATAGGGTGGATCTACAGACAGAAATACACTCTAAAATGATCTATTACCTCAAGTTTGAGCCTCTCAATTTCTTCATTTGCTTCTTTAAGTCGACCTGCATCTTTATCCAGAAGTTCCTGATTTTCTGCATACCACTGTATTCTTTTTTGCAAACGACTGATTTCTTGTTTATGAGTTTCTTCTAAAATTTTTATTTCATATAATTTTTCACCTATAGGATAAAATAACTCGATAACTTAATTATAATTTTTCAAAATATGAAAATTAAAGATTTTAAATAAAAAACATTGCTTAACTAATGAAAGCATTATGAAAAAATAATAGGCAAAAACAATTGATGTATGCAAGGTAGTGTCTAATTTAACTTATTAATAAAGGGAGATGAAAGCTGTGTTCTTAATCTTAAATCCTCAAACTTAGTGAAGTTAGCTATGTAGACATTTTTGATACATCAATTATCTTCCCAATGACTTTCATTATAAAAGTAAACTTGTTTCCTTGGAAAAATAAACAGGATTCAAGATATAATAAAAATAGAGCATTCCTATAATTATTTAAAAAGTAACAACAGCAAAAAGTAGGTGCTTACCATACATGATTTTAACACAACTTATATGATGGCTTTCATTCTTATTATTCTCTTCTTACAGATGAGGAAAATAAGTATGATTTCTTTACAAACAGGTAAGTGACTTTTATTGTACATATCTTATACTGAGATCATAATACTTCAGAGGAAATATCTTTACTTTGGCAAACAGGAACTTCTGATCTACCTTTCTGGCCTGGCCCTATGTTCTGCCACCCAACCCACAAGTGCACTCAGCATCATGCTTATGAAACACTAGAGCAGCAGCCTCCGTTCTTCACTTCTGAATCTACCCTCTGCCAGGACCCAGCTCAAATGCCACTCCTCTCTGAAACTCTGATTTAGCACCCTGACTCATATTTATTTGTAATTTTTAAATTTTTTTCATTCTTCTCTTACTTTCTCTTATTTTCCCTGGTAGAGAATGCCATATTCATCCTTGTGTTTTCTACAAACACAATGCAGTGTTACTTGTTCTTTGGCAAATACTTGAGAGCCTACATTTTAGAATCAGGGATAAAAAGGCAGACTAGACCCTCAGAAAAGTCACAATCTAGCTGGAATGACAGATGTAAACAACTAAACATAAAATTCAAATTCAAAATAGACCTTCATTTTCTCTGATCTTATCATTATCCCTGATAAAGCCAATCAAATACACATACCTATTACAAACCAATTAAAAAAAAGTTTCTAACATTACATGTATTTCAAGAAATAGCATTTTGATTATACTGTCCATATGCTATTATTTAATTCCTGGTTAAACAGTTATAGTATAAAAGTAAATGGTTTTAGCTCAGTGTATTACCTGTGACATAAGCAACCTGATCTCTAGCGTGGTCTCTCTCTTTCTTCATTTTTTCCAAGTCTACTTCAAGAGCTTGTTTGTCTTGTTTCAGTCTTTTGATGTCTTCCAATAAACTGTTTTTTTCTTTCTTGACATTCATAGAAATATTGAAGCAAATTATTTTTAAACCAACATAAATTGTAGCCTCGTCTCTTTCACACAATCTATCACAAATACTGCTAATTATTTTTCCTAAATTTTAACTCTGATTTTATCACCCCCCCCCCCAAATTATTAATAGCTCCCCACCACCTACTGGAATCAGTTCTAATCATTTAACTCAGTACAGCCTGAAAGACCTTCTCATCTACTGTTCTAACTTCTGGATACTGCAAAAATATTAAGTACTCTAACATCTCGTATTTCTGATAATTTCCATTTCTCTATTTTTCTGTGTCTCTAAGTTCTTTAGAAATATTGTCTAGTTTACTATTTTTTCCACAGTTGTATATGATTATCTATTTAACTTCTCACCTATTTTTTAGTTTTCAGGAGTATATTTTATCTCAAAAGTTTATTTTACTATGAATCTGCCCAGTTTGTTTCCTTCTTTTACTCATAGTTTTTTATTTATTTAGTATATTTAATAATTTTAAGGCTATTTATTTTAGTCTATTTAGTAATTCTATTGGGGTGCTAATCCTGCTGTTTATTAAACCATCCCATGCCTGCTCATCGTGGACTGCTTCTCTGGGTTCTGTAATTTTGCACTGTGAGCATACTGTCAGCAATGTTTTATCTGTAGGAATACTGTGGGAGCCCGGTAAGGCTTTATACCTCTAAGAGTTGTTTTGCTTTGTTTCTTCTAACACATTAGGGTTCATCACTGACTCAGGACCACAGTTTATTTTTCTGCTGTCTGAGCATGACCATCCCCTGCAGGTAATGTCAATTCAAATACTACAACACAAATGAAAGCAGAAGAAATGATATTTATAATACTGAACAACCAGGAAAGCACGGGCAACAAGCAGATGAGACTTTTCTGCCTCCTGTATCTAGAGATCAAGTGAAGACAGAAAAGCTTACTCAACATCGCAGCCCCTTATGAAGGTGGGTGGATTTTCTCCTAGTGCATGGTTTTACCGAAGGATGTAGCCACCTGATGTCCTGGTATCTTGTCTCTATATAATAGTTATTCTGTACATACACGCATCTGAAGAAAGTTCTTTAATGGATTCATATTTGCAGTTGCATTTTATATACTACAAGAACTTATTAAACTACTAGAGGCCTGATGCATGAAATTCATGCAAGAGTATGCCTTCCTTCCCCCGGCTGCTGGCATTGGCTTCCAGCTTCATCTGGAAGGTTGTCTGGTCTAATTAGCATATGACACTTTTATTATTACAGGTGGTATGTTTAAATTTCTATGTAACCATAACCTCACTTCATATAAGAAATTTCTGATTAAAATATGATATGTAATTGGAATTTTTCTAGTTTACATAATCCTTCAAATAGAGAGGAATGGCTTTTTAGTTTAGTGCTATGGTTCTTGTGGGGAGAATTAACTGCCCTCCCACAGGGGGTGTTTGAAAACATGGCAGTGGTTTAGATTGCTGGGTGCACTGCAGACAGAGCTTATAAAAATTATGCAATACATGACATTGTTCTGCTTAAAATAGAATTAACCTGCCCCAAGTGTCTTCCATTGATAAATACTGTTCCATAAAATTCTAGGCCATACTATCTAATAAACGAGTAATATTTAAATTAACCGTCACTCCGACACAAAGATGGTGGCACCCATAGCCATAAGATGGTGGCACCCAGTCCTCTAAGCCCCGCTGGAGTCCTCCAGTCCAGGGGGGCGGCCGCTGAGAGCAGGACCTGCTTGGCCATCGCCCGCAGCGACCCGGGAGCGGCCAAGCAGGCCCCACAGACAGTGCACAGCAGGGCCCGCTTGGCCATCACCCATGGCGACCCGGGAGCGGCCAATCAGGCCCTGCAGACAGCAGAGAACCACAGGGAGTGGGATTAGCCATCAGTAGGCCATACCCTGAGGGCTCACCCTCCCCCACCCTCTGTGCATGAATTTTGTGTACCAAGCCTCTAGTTTTCTTTATAATAATACAATACAATTAAAAAAGAAAAAATAGGGAGTAACGATTCCATTTTACTTTTGTGGTAGGTATGTCAAATACAAATCTTTATAGATATAGTCTTTGCCCCCTATAAGTGCACAGTCCACTTAGGAAGACAGGTAAAGAGCCAACTATGTTTTTTAAGGTGAACATTTACTTATCTTCAAATTATTTTCCTCTTTAAGCTGTATATTTTCCATGAGGAATCTGTTTGAAATAATGTATGTATGCACTAAATAAGTGCATGCCTCCATATAATAAATGCCTGAAGAGGCTGTTATAAAGAGGATGCCATCTATAAAACCAGAATTACAACATTAAGGTTACATGTATGTGCTAAATGCTAATCTGATATTTTTTAATTTTTAAGTGATATGAAATTTATAAAAGGATCTTATTCACTCATAAATAACAAAATAAGATTTTTATACATATGCTAATTTTTAAAATAATAATCTTTACTATTATAAATAGTCAAAATCCTTATTCCACTTACCTGTGCCATGCGTAGTTCTGTTAACAGATCTGTAAAATTCTGGTTTCTGGTGGGCTCTGAATCTTCAACTGCTTGTGACAGGAAACGATTTCTTTGCATCTGTTCTCTGATTTATTTTGAAAATAAATTTTTTTTTTACAAGGTACTCTTTTCAGTGGAAAATTTTCAATTTTTTAAAATTAAAAACTCTAATGGATGCTGGAACTATGTGAGTCACTGAAGATAACTAAAAATAGAACTATAAAATTCTTTCCTCTCAATTCTCAGAGAAGAAGAAATCAATGTCACAGAAAGATGTGCTGCATATTTCCTGTGGTGCTGTGTACTCCCTGTCACATAATTCTAGACTCCTTTCTGAGAAACACAAATTGCCAATCAGACACGTGGCAACTAACAAACCGTCTATTATCTTTATTTTAGGCTCAATTTTTTTGCCCCAGAGACATTATATAAGAAGTTTAAGAATCCGTTTCTTTCATTATGAAAGTTCATTTAGAGTTTTAGTTTTGGATCCTGGAATAGCTCTCTTTTAATAGCCAGGTAGTATATGATATACTATTTTTAAATACTTTATTGAAACATCTGTGAAGAAAGCAGATGTAAAGCTATCATGCACCAGAACTGTGCAGATTATTACCCTTGGGCTGGGGTCACACTTACCTGTGAAAAGGAGAGTTGTTTTTCTAATTTACAAAAAAGTGGCCTTGCTTGCCAACCTGTATACCTTCTAGCTTTGTCTGTCTGTTAGAAGGTACACTTTTTCAATTTCCCATGAAAGATCAATATAAGCTAATAGCAGCCCCGTCTCTTATACCCTAGTTCAAGCATGTCAAACTCGCCAGCCGCATGCCTCATTAATTTGACCGGTGTGAGCCTTTGAGTTTGACATGCTTGCCCTAGGTTATCTCACAGCAACAAAAAAGCAGGAAGTATGAATACAACATTCACAGCTACAGAAGCTTCCTCTGAGAGCAGTCCTGAGAGTTAGCTGTTTATGTGAAATGATGCACAATTGGTAGTCATTTCCTAAAGGCAGATACTATCCTAGCATGCCCATGTTTATCGATTCAGCTTTTTCACTTACTATGTGAAAGCTGGATGTAGTAACATCCCAAAGACCTGAAATATAATTCCTGAGTAGGTGCTCATGCTCCATCAGCTCACCATGGTTAGTATTGGTCGATAACTCAAGGTTCTCCTTCTCTGGAGAAATGCCTCAGATAAACAGCAACTCCTCCCTTTGGTCTAGAGTAGCTGTCACCAACTGGTGGTCCGTGAGGTCTGAAAGGTTGGCAACCACTGGTCCAAAGGATATCCCTCAACTGCTTCCTGGGGCACCTCTTGGCCAGTGACAGACTGGCTTGGGGTACAAAAGGCTGCCTCTCTTGCCTCAAATGGGGACCAACTATGTGGTGCAACCTGTTCTCCCAAGCTTCCTGTGAGAGCAGAATGACACCACTCTCAGCTGAGGACACACTCTTACTTACCTTCCCTTCTCCTGCCCACCCCTCATCTTGCTTCTCTGTCTCCTTTTCTCCTGAGTTATCCCTAGGAATCACCTCCACAAAGATCTCCATCTGAGACTCTACTTGTATGGAACCTGATCTAGGATAGTTAAGTGACACTGTATGATTTTTGTTTTGCATTATTATGAAAGGAATTATTACTACTATCATTACATAAGCATCTCAGGCTTCATGATCGATCAAGATGAATATGATCAAACTCAAATATAAATATGATCGATCAAGAGGAATATGTTTAGTTTTCTGAAGGTGATCACAAACTCAAATATAAATATGCTGAAATACGTATAGTATGTATTACTCATTTAATACAAAATAAAAATCTGTTAAATATTCAAAATACAAGTTATGAAACTGTAAATCAGTGTATAAGCTTTTCATTTCTAAGTATAACTAAATGTATTTTTAATATAACAATAAAGTGCTTAGAAATAGTCTAAGTATTTTAAGAACTTAAAAGGAACTTACTTTAAGGAAGCTAACTCACTGAATAAACTCTGGTTTTCCTTGAACATTCGTTCCTCATTTTTCTTGTTTTGTTCTTGGAGATCTTTCACTTGATTATACAATCTTTCGTTTTCCTTTTTATAAATAGAAAATTACATTTTAGTTGAAAGTAGTACTTATATAAGTATACTAGGGGCCCGGTGCACAAAAATTTGTGCACTCGGGGTGGAGGGAGTCCCTCAGCCTGGCCTGTGCCCTCTCACAGTCTGGGACCCCTCAGTGGATGTCCTATGATGGCCCCAGTCTGCCAGGCGCCTTGTGTGTGT
>PVJC01029938.1:0-21535 GCA_004026665.1 Murina feae | reverse complement strand
CCGGTCCCGGAGGTGGTGGAGGGGAAGCGGTTGGCTGGTTGCCTGGCCCAGGTGCCCGCTGATGTCTTTTTCCCCCTGAGCCTCTGTGATGCCGTAATCCCCGCAATATTTCTCTCGGAGAGCTGCTCCTTTTGATGTGTGACATAGGGGTACGGAGCATGAGAGCGCTCCAGGGGCCTTGCTGTGATGTGACTCGTGGGGCTGGCAGTAAAACGGGGTCCCTTTGCGCGGAGCGTGTTCCCTGTGATGGGTTTCGCAGCGTTGGCCGCGCGGGAATGTCTTTTGCAGAGACCCCCAGAGCCCGAGGGGGAACTCCTGCCGCTGAACGGGCTGACGCTGTTTTCTAGCCAGGCATCCTGGGCAGAACCTATTTGAAGGCTGCATGTGTGTTTTAATTTTTAATTGATGGCAGCTAAGAAGTGGTTGCAAAGGACACTGAGCTCACTGGGAATCACTGTGTGTCTGAACTTGAGGGCACAGGCACTAGCCTCCCAGGTCCACTTGCCTGAGGGCAGGGCTGTGGGAAAGCTCTACCTTTGTTCTCCTACTCCCGTGCTTCTAGGGCAAGCAGGGATGGGGACATTGGAAGGTTCTGGAGGCTCTCTAGGGAACAACCTGTGTTATGGAGGATATAGTTTTAGATAATGGCTCAAGTAAGGTAGGAGTTATTTCTTTCTTACATTAACGATCCTGGTCTGGGCGGTTGGCTGCTCTAGGATGCCCAAGACCCTGCCTCCCATTTGCAGTCGCACTGCCCTAGTGCCTGCCTTGTCTGTCACCCTGTGGCTTGCCATGCGCCCAGAGCTGAGCCCATGGAGATGGTGAGAAAGGATGGTGCATATATTAGACAGGTTTTCCAGAGAAACAGAACCAATGGGATGTATCTATATATCTCTGTCTATGTCTGTGTCTGCATCTGCATCTGTGTCTGAGTCTGTGTCTGAGTCTGTGTCTGTGTATGAGTCTGTGTCTGTGTCTGAGTCTGTGTCTGTGGAGTCTGAGTCTGAGTCTGTGTCTGAGTCTGTGTCTGTGTATGAGTCTGAATCTGAGTCTGAGTCTGAGTCTGTGTCTGAGTCTGTGTCTGAGTCTGAGTCTGAGTCTGTGTCTGAGTCTATGTTTGGGTCTGAGTCTGTATCTGAGTCTGAGTCTGAGTCTGTGTCTATTTCTCCTACATCTATATCTACTATGTATCTATATTTATCTACATCTATGTCTGTATTTACATCAACATCTGTATCTACCATATCTATTATATCTGCACTTATCTATATTTATCTCTCTCTAAAGAGAGAGATTTTGAGAAATTGGCTCATGTGATTATGGAGTCTATGAGTGGGTCAGCAGGTGGGGCCCCAGAGAAGAGCCCGGTGCCCAGGCCAGCTCAGGGGGCTGGGGCCCCAGAGGAGAGTCGGTCCCCAGGCCAGGACAGGGGGCTGCTGCTATGCAGCCCCATTCGAGGGTGGCCAGGCTTTTGTTCTGTGCAGGCCTGCAGCTGCTTGGACGAGGACCACCTACACTGTGTGTGTGTGTGTGTGGGGGGGTGCACTTTGCTTTACTCAAAGTCCGCAGTTTAAACGTTGATCTCATCCAAAAGCTCGCTCACAGACACACCCAGAATAACGATGACCACATATCTGGGCACTGTGGCCCAGCCAAGGTGACCTATAAAATGTGCCATATTGTGGATAAACTTGTTCCTTCCTCTGGGGGAATACAGGGTTGTGTGTTCTTTTGAGAGTATAAATGGTCCCCAGTCAAAGAGCTGAAGTCCTAAGGCTGAGATGCTGGTGACATGGAGGGAGGAGCAGGGCATCCTCAGCCCTGGTGGGGGGAGGGTTCCCTGTGCCCAGAGGCCCAGTGTGTCATCGATCCAGAAAGACAGGAGACGGTGAGAGGAATCGCAGGGAGAAAGATGCAGGGATACCAGGGAGAGAGACAGCCCTCAGCTCCCACCCGCCTTTGCCTTCTGCCCAGGCCTCTCCCTTTGCTCTCTGCCTGTCTGTGGACACCCTCCCTCCCCCCTTATTTAGTGACCCGCCGGTGGCTCCCTACCACTAGGCTTATCTGGAAGCAATAGATAAATGTCAGCACTTAAAAGCCATGAAACATCCTAACTGGCCCCCCTAGACTAATAAACATAAAAAAAATCCTGATTCAGGCAGCCTGATGGGCTCATTGGTGAGAGGGAGATAAAGTTTCCCTTTAGGACATTTATAATTTACATAATAAAAAGCTTTTCACCTTCCAATCCAGGGGTAAAATTAATTACCAGGCCCTGGTACCTCCTGGAACAGTTTTTGCTTGAACTGGCAGGAACAGTTTGTGAACTCTGCAATGAGGGTGGGAGGGGGGGCGCAGGAGGGGGTGTTAGGGAGGCAGGTAGAGAGGGAGCAAGGTGCCCGCAGCTCACTTTGCAATGGTCTGGAATAGGGTGTGTGTGGGGGGGAGGGGGGAAGGGGTCTCCACATTTCACAAAGACATCTGTGGCTCGACCTGTCTTTTCAGAGCACTCAGTACAAATAATGCGCTAATGGTAATGGACTTGGCAATCGGAGGCCTCCTGGCCTCCCCTCGGACAGATGTTGAATGGGCACTCACCAGAAGGGTTGTCTCCATTATACTCTGCAGTCCTGCTTGTCCTCTTCTCCTCTGGGCACCGGTTCAAATCACAAATAGCAAAGCTGGTGCTCCTGTGCCCTGGCCCTGAGAATGTGAGCACAGCCCAGAGGCCTCTGATAGCCAGGCAGGGTCTCTCTTTCCAAACTCCCCACACTCTTCAGAGAGCCAACAGCATTGGCCTAATGTTCTTCCCTCCCCCCCACCCCCATTAACAATTACTTTATTCCTTTCCTTTTATGTATGTACTTATGTATGTATGTATTTATTTACTTTTATTTTAAACTAGGGGCCTGGTGCACAAAAATTTGTGCACTTGGGGGGGTCCCTCAGCCCAGCCTATGCCCTCTCACAGTCTGGGACCCCTCGGGGGATGTCCACCTGCTGGTGTGCCTGACCAGCCTGGGTGAGGGGCTGATGGCTGTTTACAAGCTGGCCAAGCCCCGCAGTGGGGACCCTCACCCCATGGAGGTGTGGCCAGCCTGGGTGAGGGGCTGAGGGCCATTTTCAGGCTTCCTACAGCTCCCATTGACCCAGGGTTCCAGCAAAGCTAGCTGGAATCAGGTTTCTGGAGTTTATTTATCTTCTATAATTGAAACTTTGTTGCTTTGAGCAGAGGCCTAGTCAGGCAATGAAGCCTCCTGCTTGCTTCAGCTCCGTCTGTGGCTTCTATAATTGAAACATTGTTGCCTTGAGCAGAGGCCCGGCCGGTCTAGGCAGGCAGTTTCAACTCCATCGCTGGTACAACGGAAGCCTCCTGTTTGCTCTAGCTCCATGGCTGCTGGCTGTCATCTTGGCTGGGTTAATTTGCATACAGCTACTCTGATTGGCTGGTGGGTGTGGCTTGGCTGATGCGTGTGGCTTTGGGTGTCTTGGAATGATGGTTAATTTGCATATTACTCTTTTATTAGATTAGATCTTTATTCTTAGAAGTATTAATATGCCCCCCACTGACCCTGTCTTACCTGTCCCAGCCCCCCCATCCTACCCCAGGCCTTCACCCCCTCATTGTCTGTTCCATGGGTTATGCATCTATGCCTACAAGTTCTTTGGTTGATCTCTTCCTACCCAAACACCCTTCTCTGGCCTTCCCTCTGAGATTTAAAAAAATATATATATTTTATTGATTTTTTACAGAGAGGAAGGGAGAGGGGTAGAGAGTTAGAAACATCAATGAGAGAAACATTGATCAGCTGCCTCTTGCACACCCCCTACTGGGGATGTGCCCGCAACCAAGGTACATGCCCTTGACCGGAATCGAACCCGTGACCTTTCAGTCCACAGGCCAACGCTCTATCCACTGAGCCATACCAATCAGGGCTCCCTCTGAGATTTGACAGTCTGTTCCATGCTTCTGTCTCTGGATCTATTTTGTTCATCAATTTATTTTGATTCCACATATGAGTGAGATCATGTGATACTTGTCTTTCTCTGACTGGCTTATTTCGCTTAGCATAATGCTCTCCAGGCCCCTCCATGCTGTCTTAAAGGGTAAGAGATCCTTCTTCTTTACAACTGTGTGGTATTTCATGATATAAATGTACCACAGCTTTTCTATCCACTCATCTCCTGATGGCACCGGGGCTGTTATTTAACTCTCCCCACCGTCCTGTAGAGCGACAGGTGGCCCACACTGTCTCAGAAATTTGCAGATTGAGAGATAATGGTAAAGAGACGTTACACGGTTCCCCTTTCACTGAGGAGCTGGTGTAGAATTCAATCTCACATCCACAGGGTAGAGGGTCTCCTGGTAGACAAGAAGGCTCAACCGCAGTCTCTGGGAAGTGGATCGGACTGTGGAGGTGAGGATGGAAGTCAAATTCTCCTACCTTTTGTGGAAGAGGAACTATTATTGATTTAATTTTCAGGCTATTTTATAGTAATTATAACACCAAATTACAAAAGGACACAGCAAAAGATGGCATGGGACAAGTATGTTGTTTTTGTTTGTTTGTTTTTTTACCTCTTTTAAGCTTGATTTGCTGTCTTGTATAAGCAGAATATCACCAGGAATTCAACAGTTCAGAATGTGGAGGGAGAGCAACCTGTGTGGGCCATCAGCACCTGGAGCACCGTCCACCTCAGAGTCCCCAGGGCCCTCTCTGCCTCTCTGTGTCCGTGCGCCACCAGGTTCACATTTCCGGGCCATTTCTGGAACCCAGTGTCCCCAGAGGTGCAGAGCACCCAGCTTTATGCTCTCCGGGAAATGGTTAAGTCAAGGTCACCTTAGAATCCGTTTTCTAGGGGAAGGGGGCAGAACTAGTTCTGTCATGGTGCAGACAGCCTTTCCCCTGGTTTTGGTGTTAGGTGTCCTGAATAAATTGATTAGTGGAGTGACAGGACCTAGGGTAACTGCGGAGCAATGAGGATTTGTGTGTCTTTGATCTGAATATAAGATGGAAGCTGAGGATAGCGTAACGACGGTTCTACTTTGGGAAACAATTGCTTTGCTGTTTCTAGTAGAAACTGCACATGTTGGATGGGCAAGGAGCTGGGGGTGACTGCAGTGGGGTGTGCACAGGGCAGAGGGTGGGGAAAGACTGCCAGGCCCGTCTCCTGCAAGGCCTCCTGTGCTGGGGGAGTTTGGGCTTCATCCCCTAGGCATTAGGGTTTAGGAGGACAGGGAGGTGAGCAGGGAGGGGAGAGAAACTAACTCAGGCTGAAGGAGAGATCCTTTCAAACTCCCACACCATGGCTCAGGCAAGAGGGAGGAAGGGCAGTTACTGTAGAAATAGTGAAGGGCAGAAAAGTTGCTGGGAGAGATTTGAGTAATTTCTCTTCCCTCCACCCTTTGGCCCCTGGGACTCCCCCTCCCCACACTGGAAGCCCTGGAAGGGGAAGGGTGTCTGTAGGGCAGGCAGCGTTCTCAATGATCTTGGGAGTGAATGTTGGACTGACATAGGTCAAGGGCAGGTCAGCACCCGGTAGAACAAAGCTGGGCAGGCTCAGGTGTGAACTAAGTAGGAGGCATTCAGAGAATGATGATGCTTCTGGGCCATGGGGGAGGGAGGAGGTGGCTCCCTCCTTTATCCTTGGCAAAGGCAGGAAACAGGAGAGGAAGCAGCTGACCCTTTATGCTGAGGCACCAGTAGGACTTCCCAGGAGGCATTTCAATAGCAGTCCAGAAAGATGGAGTGCGGTTTTGGAGAGCGTTCTGTCTTCAAATGCATAGGCTTGTTCCGTAGTCCTAGCTAATCTGTCTAGATATCAGCGATAACTTCTTTCTTTAAAAATAAATCTTTTCTATAAGGTCTTTCATTAGCATTTATAAGGATGATGATGTACAGGACGGGATGCGTAGGGATTTTCTTTCCCTACGTAGAGTAATCCTATGTATTTTAATGCCTTTTCAATTGAATTTTCCCTCTAAATATTAAACTACTCTACTTTCTTTTTTTTTAAATTGATCTTAGAGAGGGAGGGAAAGGAGGGACCGATGATCAGACCCACCACCTTTTGGTGCACGGACGACACTCCAGTCAACTGAGCCACCCAGGCCGGGGCGAGACATCCCCTCTTGAGCCTACTACTTCCTCTCAAAGCACGTGGCTCCCATTCCAGAAGTCGGCTTTTTTCCGTTCCGCACGTTGAAGGTTCATGGGTAACGAGGGCTTAAGAAAATAAGGACATTGTTGAAAGTACATGACAAGATGAAGTAAGGTCAGGGGAGAAGAGAAAATGACAACACGTAATTAGCAAGCCCACATGAAATGTAACAGAAGACAGAGGTGTCCGGGCCAGGCGGGGTCTCGGGAAAGGGGAGGCGAAGAGAGCCTGCGTGCACTCGTGTTGATGCTCTCTGCTTGTATAAATCTGAAATCAAATTTGGCTTTGGGTTCCTGGCAGCGCAGACACGGCGTGCAACGGCTGGCGAGGGAGGCTTGCTACTTTTAGCTCTCCCCATTCTGCCGGTTCAGACGACTTCTCCCGGGTTCAGTCTCTGGCAATGACATGCAAATCATAAACATGAGAGCTGGCCTCCGGGGAGAGGGGCCTGGCTGCGAGCCAAGGTCTGTAACACAGAGAAAAGGCCTATTTCTTTGTCACACGCAGTAGATTCTCCCCGAGGGGTTCAGCGATGGCAAGGGAAGGGTGGGGAGGGGGTGAGCGGGTGGTGGTGGAAATCAGATGACGTTCTTCTCTCCTACGAAAAACCAAACACAAACAAACCCTTGTGTGAGTGAAAATGCAGACAAGCCCGAGGCCTCGCAGCCCCTCTTCACGGCACACTCCATATACCATCGTCATGGCCCCGGGTGTCTGCTGAGAGGGCCTCTGTGACTAAGCCCTGCGCCCAGATAGCGGCATTTATTGCCGGCCGACTTGGGGTGGGGAAGCTGTCAAGGAGGTTTGCATTTATTTTTCAAACATTTTTGCATTCAGGAAAATTCGGAATACATTTTCCCAAGCACTTTTCCTTTGAATGTTCAAACCCAAGCGAATTCTGAAGGAAATTTAATCCACATGTTTCTGATGCACTGACACTTAATTCATCAAGCTGTTGTTTTGTAAGAGTCATTTGATGTCCAAGAGGTTTTATGAGGGTTTCGGGGGTTTTGTTTTTGTGTTTTTTTATAAGCCTTCTTATTTGAAACAGGATGTTGTTCATGCCCACAATGACCCTGGGCAGCAGGCAGAGGAGTGCCCATCGGAGCCTGACCTTGGGACCCGCCAGGGTCAGGCAGCGGGAGGGGAGACCAGGAAGTGGAGGTGAGAGAGATGTTGCCAGCAGAGCACAAGGTGCCGGGAATGCAGCCTTGTAGTGTCGCAAAGAATAATAAGCAGAGTGAACGAACCCCTTATCCACGGGGGGCCTCGGCGTCTGCGTGGCTCCTCTCGGAGGGGGTTTTCCATGGTCTCGGCACGAGGGTTTGGAGCTTCTGTGCTTTTCAGGAGAATCTGAGCCCCAAACAGAAAGGTTGTAATTGATTTCCTAAGCCAGCTTCATGTAAGGAGGCCAAACACCAGCAGTTCTTAACTTAGCTGCTTCTCTTTTTAAATATATTTTTATTGATTTCAGAGAGGAGGGGAGAGAGAGGGAGAGATGGAAACATCAGTGATGACAGAGGATCATTGATCGGCTGCCTCCTGCATGCCCCACACTGGGAACTGAGCTCACCCGACCATGTGGCCTGACCGGCAATCGAACCAGGACCTCCTGGTTTGTAGGTTGACACTCAACCACTGAGCCACGCCGGTCGGGCAATCGCTTATTCTTTTTAATGCCTCGGGCGAGGCTTCATCAGCACATGAGCTGCTGGCCTCCATATAACTGTCCAGGGGCGAAGACTCGGCCTTCTCAGGCAATTAGCATCTGGGGCCCAGACATTGAGCTTTGCCGTCCTGGTCAGACTGGCTTGCCCGTCCCCTCCATCCCCAGAGCTGATTCTAACTTGACCCTCACAGCAGAAAGCCAGCTCCTTGAAGAAAGAGCTTTGGGATTAAACCCACTCTGTTTTGACCCAAACACCTACTCCCAGAACCTTCCTCCCCACTAGTGTTGTTGCCACCGTCTTCGTTTTGGTGGGGGTGAGCTTTCCATGTGACGAAAGTGTCAGAAGAATGAAGATTAAAAGGCAAGCTCTCTTGCAGTTTGGTTCAGTGGATAGAGCCTCAGCCTGTGGACCGAAGGGTCTTGGTTTGATTCTGGTCGAGGGCACGTACCTTGGTTGTAGGCTCCTGGCCCTGATCTGGGCACATGCGAGAGGCAGCCAATCGATGTGTTTCTTTCACATCGATGTTTCTCTGTCTCTCCCTCTCCTTTCCACTCTCTCTAAAAATCAGTGGAGAAATATCCTCGGATTAAAATATAAAATTAAAATATAAAAGAAAGATGCAAAGCGTCGTGAACCACAGCCTCGCAAGCATGTCAAACTCACAGAATGCAGCCTTGGGACACTGATTGTTGTGTACTGATGTGGGTAAAAGGAAAAAATTATCTTTCAAGGTTGATAAATATGATCAAGGTTATTTCTGATTGGTTGACTTTAAAGACAGTGTTTTTACACCATCGACAATCTGACCCACATTGCCGAATTATTTATATTTCATACGTACATTTTACACGTAAGTATAAATTGGCTTTTAGACGTTTTCAGAAAACAGTGCTTTGAACCCAGGATAGAAATTTGATGGAGACTTGCTGCAGTCGAAAATAAAATAATTACAGGGCCGATTCGGTGTTCTGGCTTTGCGTTCATGCTTGTAACTCCCGGCCAGGCTCTGCGATCAGCGTGCAATATGCATTTCACCGTCGTGACCTTGGCTGATTTTGTCTGAACCGGCGCAATGGAGTTATGAGAAAGCAGCCAAGGAGGGTCCCCGAGGAGAAGTTATGGAGAATTTTGTTTGCCTTTTTACTGCCAGGACAGGGCTTAAGTGGAAACTGAGAATATGAAGCATTGTGCTTTGCTTGCTGATGGTTAATCTGAACTCCAGACTTCAGAAATCCTAGTTTCCAACACTCGGATTGATAACAGGCATGTGAGTGCTTTGGGGAAAAGTAGATGCCGATTGCCTTTTGTCCTTCAATGTTCCTATGGGTAAAATGGACTAAATGGTACTCACTTTCTTGAAGAAACGTGAAAGCAGATTTAAAAAAAATGGTTAAAGACAGAAACCTGTTACATAGTGAGAAAAGGCATGGTGTGATTAAGCAGCAGTGCGAAACTATGATGAAATAAGGAAAATTCTTCCTCCATATTAAGTTATTTCATCAGAAAGACTGACGTTAGAACAGAAGCTTCATGAAGGTGGGACTTTATTTTGTTCACTATAATAGCTCATGTCCCTGAAACAGGTCCTGGCACCTCGTAGGCATTCCGTAAAGATCTGTTGAATGACAGGATAGATGGATGACTATCAGGAAACTAGGCCCAGCAAGGGAGTGCCCGCCTGCCTGCCTTCTTTCTTCCTTCTCAGACAGAGCAGTGACTGACAGGTGGGGACAGGAGATGGGTAGGCAGCCACAGAGCTATGTCCTGAGAAGGAGAGAGAGAGAGAGAGCGAGAGAGAGAGAAAGGTGTCTAGTCATGTGTCTTTCTCTTCTTAAAAGGACACTAGTTTTATTGAATGAGAGCTCCACCCCTATGACCTCATTTGACCTTAATGATCTTCTTCAAAGCCCTATCTCAAATACAGTTACATTAGAATTTAGGGCTTTAATGTATGTGTGTGTGTGTGTGTGTGTGTACAAAATTTATGCACTCGGGGGGAGGGGGGTGATCCCCTCAGCCCAGCCTGTGCCCTCTTACAGTCAGGGAGTCCTCGGGGGATGTCCAACTGACAGCTTAGGCCCACTCCTAAGCCATCAGTTGGACATCCTTAGTGCTGCCAAGGAGGCAGGAGAGACTCTCACCACTGCTGCTGCACTTTCCAGCTGTGAGCCTGGCTTCTGGCTGAGTGGTGATTCCCCTGTGGGAGCACACTGACCACCATGGGGCAGCTTCTGCATTGAGCGTCTGCTCCATGGTGGTCAGTGTGCATCATAGTGACTGATTGTTCTGCTATTCAGTCTATTTGCATATTAGCCTTTTATTATATAGGTATGGGAGGCATAATTCAGTACAGAGCAGGAGGTTAAGCAGTCCATTCACAGGTCGCACTGGAGATGCCAGCATTCAGGGCATCTCTGAGGCCTGTCCAGCAGGAGTTTTCCTGAAGCTGCCCATAGCCATTAGAAATGAAGGACTCCTGTGTGCCAGGTGATAGAATGTGTGGTCTGCTCCATGGTCCCTGGCCCCACTTAAAGCACCATAATGACTTGGTCATGCCATGAGTATACATAAAAGCTGTGGCCTGCTTTATGGCTGAAAGCCTAGGCAGAAGGCACTTTCATTAGGAAGACAGCCCATCTATTTCTTTATTTCACTTATTTTTAAAGGCAAGTTATATACTGGAAACAGTACTCAGGCTTTCAAATTCTTATGCAAACCACTGAAAATGCAAATCATTTACCAGTAACGTCAGCATTTTTGAGGGAATTCCTATTCCTTTCAATGTTGAAAATCTCGCTCTCAAAATTTAGAGCCAGAAGGAGCCTCAGAGAAATCGATGTTCTCATTTTATTAACGACGCACCGCAGACCCGGCGAAGCCACGAGACTTCATGAATGTCTTGCAGTGAGTCTGAGGCAAAAGCAGTAGTGGCAGGGAGGGGGAGGGGAAGGGGGAGCTCGGGTTCCAGACGGTCTTGTAAAAATGCCCAGAGCCCCCTCTTGGGCTGACTTTGACCTACACATTTGCTCTTGGGCCTCATGTAATCAATCAGCAAACAAGCATTCAATGAATATGTACTTTATGCTCAACAGCAATAGACAAGAGCATAACATTTTGTCTCAAGAGATACCCAGCCTGGTTTTGGATGACAAGGCTAAAATTTAAGAAAAAAATGTGAGAACAAATACAATTTCACAGAAGCAGCTAAAATCCTAGTGGGCTTGTAAAGATGGCTTGGTTTTCCCAGAGTCTTTCGAGGGGCTCTGGAGTCAGATCTGGACTTGAGCTCAACTTTGGTGCTAACTAGGTGAGCAGACACTGGGCTTTCTGAGCCTCAGTTTCCCCATCTGTAAAGGGGAGAGTGTAGCCTAGGGACAGAGACATTTGAGCCGCTGGGCTGGAGCTTGTGGCTATTGTTGTCGCACTACTGTGAATGCAGCGGCCAGCCATGTCCCCACCTCTTCCAGTGGTGGCACTCAGAGTGAGCTTCCAGCAGCCCCTGCATTTTTATGGAATGAGCATCCTCTCCACCTTCTTTAGGAGGCTCCTGAATGGATGTTTGCAAGACCTGGGTGTAGTTCTCCCGTGATCCTTGCTCACTGCACCATCAATATCTCATTCTTCTCCCTCCTCTTTGGTGAATTGGAGGAAAACACAAACCTTGTTTCTCTACTTCTGTTGTAATGAACCTTTTCCATGTTTGAATAGACACATACGCATGTTATAATATAGGTGCTAAGAGGGTCTTAGGGTATGAATCTTAGCTTTCTGTCCACCTGTAGTGAGAGCAAATTGCTTATCAGCCATGGGCTTTGATTTCCTTATCTGTGAAATGGAGACAATCACATATTCATACCCTATGGTTGTGGGACTTGACCAAGCTGGTCCTCGAGAAATAACTAGTGTGGAGACCGGCACATAGTAAACACTCAATACATATGTTATCATTATTCATAGCATCAAGACTTTTAGGAGGAAGTAAAATTATTTTGTGTGGGAAGACTTTAAATAGAGAAGGAAATCTCAGCACAGACTACCCAGTCATTGATCCATAAGTGTCCCAGGCATGGTGATGAGTCCTGGACAATGAGAGTACTTTGGGTTCCTGGAAAAGCTAATGGGGAAACAGGAGGGAAAACCCATAATGATGTGGTAAATGAAGGGAGGTACCCCTAAGTGCCCAGATACGAAGAGAGTATGTCTCTTCGGGGAAAGTTAGGGAAAGAGGGGTCTTTGAAAAGGAGGAAGAGCTAATCTGAGGCCTGAAAGACTAGTGAGGAGGTGGCTGGGTAGATGAGCACATCCAGGGATTCTCTGGACAGAAGGACTGGCATATTTAGGACATGTAGGCACGAGAGAACCAGATAGGGTCTGTCAGAAGACAGCAAACAGTGGGACACATGGAGAAGAGGGGCAGGAAGTGGAGCTGGAGATGGGCAGGCACTGGCTTATAAAGGGCTATGACAAATTACTAGCAGAGTATTGATTTCATCATGAAAGCCAGTATTACCGACATTGTGTTCCGTGCTATGCTAATTGGTGTTCCACTGATAAAATTCTGAAGCTTGACAACTTTGAGAAATCTTTGGCACAACAAAATTAAATAGTTTTTCTTACTGTAGGATTTTTTGGAACTATTGGTATACCAAGAGAGGGATATATTACTTTCTGGAAACAGAATTGATTTTAAAGTAATGTTTATATTGATTGTCTATTAACATCCAGTTCCAGAAAACAATGAGGAATTTTGAGGAGAGGAGTAACATATGATCGTACTTAATTTAGGGTTAGCGTCAAGGAGGGGAAAGGTGTTTTTGGAAGATATATTTGTTTTATGAGTATAATGATTATTCTGAAATTGGGCAATAAAAATGTCATCTAATCCAAAGGGATTGCTCACCCTATATAATAAAAGCCTAATATGCAAATAGACCAGTCACTATGACCTGCACTGATCACCAGGGGGCAGACACTCAACACAGGAGCTGCCCCCAGCCCACAGGCCCTGACCAGTGGTGGTGACAGGAGGTGGGGCTGGCGAGCAGGTGGCACCAGGCCAGCCAAGGCAAGCTCTCCCCATCGCCCCACTTGTCACCCCACAGAGGGAGGCGACCAGCAGTGGTGGGGGGTGGCTGGGCTGGTGAGCAGGTGGTGCCAGGCCAGCCAAGGTGGGTGCCAGTGGGGGCCCCGGTCTCCCTGCAGATTAGCCCTGATAGCTGGCCAGGCCTAGGAACCCTGCCTGTGCACAAATTTCATGCACCGGGCCTCTAGTTAGAAACTAAAACACTGAGTTAATTCTTCTTTACAAAGCAAGGTGGTGCTTCTGCGGCCACTGCTGCTTCCTGCAGGGATTCGTCAGTGTGCTGGGCGGTTGTTTAATAGAATTCTTGTACCCAGGGCAGCTCAGCGAGGTAGGCGCTTACACAGGTGCACAGGGAACCTGGGTGCAGAGCTGCAGGTCCACCCCGCAGCTCCCCACTAACTGCGAGGCCATGAGCAGGCCATTCGCTCTCTCTAATCCCACGTTTCCCAATTTGTGGACCGTGGGAGCTGTGCTGATAGGGTGGCGACTCTGCAGGATTTCTTAAACGAATACCCGCCCCCCTCCCCACCTCCAGCACCCAGCAGCATCCGCTGGCCTATCAGTGACACCCGGTCGTGGGTGGCCTTAGGCCGCATGGACGAAGGGCTGTGGCTCCTCACACACCTGGACTTGGAGCTCCATGGGATGCATGGAGCCGGGCAACCTGCCCACCATTCCGCCCACTATCGGGCTCCCGGGGCTCCCGAAGCAGAGGCTCTGCCCGTGTACAAGGCAGGTCCCCCCGCGGTGGCGCTTCTGGCTCACCTGGACCGAGAAGGGGTCCCACCGCGTGGGGCTGCACGGGCGCTGGGTGTCACCTCTGGCCCGGGCCGCTGTGTGTGGGCAGCCATGTCCCGGGCAGCCGTGTCCCGGGCAGCCGTGTCCCGGGCAGCCATGTGCGGGGTCAGTGGAGGAGGAAAGGTGGGCAGGAGCTCAGGCGGCCGCTACCTTGCCGCCCGCAGGGCTGTCGGGGTTGGGATCCCTGACTCTGAGCGCCGGTTCTCTCTCCACTGCGAGGCCCTGCTGGCCACGTAGGGTGCGGGTGCCTCTGTTGCCTCCAGCTTTTCATTTCGGTAGAACTCCCCGCGGGTGGTAGTTCGCAGCCGTGGGCCGAGTGACGGTGCGGGCACGAGCCCAGCTCTGAGAGCGTGGTCCAGTTTCCCGGGATTCAGCATCTTGTGGACGAGTTTCCCAGGATTTAGCATCTCGTGGTCCAGTTTCCCGGGATTTAGCATCTTGGGGTCCAGTTTCCTGGGATTTAGCATCTCGTGGTCCAGTTTCCCGGGATTTAGCATCTCGTGGTCCAGTTTCCTGGGATTTAGCATCTCGTGGTCCAGTTTCCCGGGATTTAGCATCTCGTGGACGTGGCTGCAGGGAGAGCTTCGGGAAGAGGGCAGAGCTGGTGCTGAGGTCCCGGTTTTCTGCCCTCTGCCCAGCAGGGGGCGGTGTTCACCTGTCAATGTGGGTGCCCGGCAGGCGGTGCTCACAGCAGAGTCAGGGCAGCCAAGAGTCCCGGCCCTGCAGAGCCTGGACATGGATTTCCTGAATGAAAGCCTGGCGGGCTGGGAGGCCTCCATTAGCTCCGAGATCCGGCACTGACACCAAAGCTCCCCATCACACGGAACGAACGTCTGAGGCCTTGTCACCATCGAGAATAATGCTTTGTTCATTGGGGTGGTGGGGGGGGGGCGGGGGTGGCACAGCCACTGGAAACCGCTGTCTTGTCACAGCAGCTTAGCTAGGGGCTTGCTTTGGTTCGACTTTGCGTATGGTCATCATCCTGGAACATCAAACACGCAAAGACGGATGAAACAACCTGCTGCACGCAGTAGGCCCACCCCTCAACGGGGGCCTCCTCGTTCTTTCAGTAGCATCTTCTGGCCCAGCAGGCATGGCTCCGTGGTTGGGCATTGACCTATGAACCAGGAGATGGCAGTTCGATTCCCCGTCATGGCCCATGCCCGGGGTTGCAGCATGTTGTAGGGGCGTGTAGGGGGCAGCCAGTCAATGCTTCTTTCTCATTATTGATGTTTTTATCTCTCCCCCTCCCTTTGTTTCTGAAATCAGTAAAAACTATATTTTTTAGGAAATAGCCTCTTCTAGTTTCCCCAACAGAAGTGAGCTGTTCACCTATGGCAGTGGTTCTCAACCTTCCTAATGCTGTGACCCTTTAATACAGTTCCTCATGTTGTGGTGACCCCAAACCATAAAATTATTTTCGTTGCTACTTCATAACTGTAATGTTGCTACTGCTATGAATCACAATGTAAATATCTGATGTGTAGGATGTATTTAGGCGACCCCTTGAAAGGGTTGTTCGACCCCCAAAGGGTTGGGACCCGCAGGTTGAGAACCGCTGACCTATGGTGACTTGGATTTTGAACGAATCAGGATATGTTGCAAGTCAAGATACCCAACTGTATAATATACAATGAACCCATAAAGACTCTTCCGAAAACATGCGTTAGTGCGTGTCTCTGTAGCCTCTGCCCCCTGTTATCCCTGTTATACCAACCCCCCCCCAACTCTGAGAGGCAGGGCTGGAGGAGGAGGGAAGGTCTGCTCCCCAGTAGCTGGAGGAACCAGCATTCAGGAATGTGGGTGAGGTCAGGAGTCAATGGAGTCTTACTTCAAATACCAGGTCTTCATTTTTATTCAAATGAGAAACACACAATTTAAGGAAACATTCAGGATTCTTTTTCCCCCCATGTTCTTGAAGAATTTCCTCCCGAGGCATGTTTCTAGTAACTTCCCCATACAGCCTGGGCTTCCTGTGACTGACAGTTTATCGCAGCGCCTGACGCAGTTCATGGTGCTATTACAAAAGTTAACAGAAATATGTGAGGATGACGTGTTTGCAAAGGTTGTGCAATCCTCCGAGTTAACAGAAGCAGAATTCCTTTGGAAGAGTGAAGTGGACCTTAAGGGCTAGCACCCAAAGAGAGAGGGAGACAGAGAATTCAGGCCTTCAGTTCTTCGCTTTTCCCACTTATCATCATTGAAACTTGGACTCACTGTTCACACTAAGGCGGCCGTGCATCGACACAGACCTCCCTAAGAGTTAAGGAATTCAGAGCCCTGGATTTGGGACGTTGAGAGACTCAAACTGAGTCATTTGACCTTGAGTTGTGTGTCACAATCCCCTGCTGCAGCATGAAGGCTGCACGTGTACATGTTTAGTGAATCAGACCCTTAAGGTTTGCACAAAAAGCAACACCCTCGATTTATATCTCCATTAAACACCATCTTCACAGGCTAATTAGCTGGTAATTTCACCCTTGCCTGTAATATAAAACATGTTATGCTCCATCATAATAAAATGTATGTAAAGCAGGCTCTTTATTAATACACATTATGTGCTTCTGGCTTTCAAGTAAAGGAATGCTTTCTGTGTGTGTGTGTGTGTGTGTCCCTAACACACCTGGACTAATTGCACAGTAAAACCCCAACAGCTAAATCGGTGGCTTCTATCTCATGAGGTGGAAAAACAATTCAGAGGTCGTGTCAAGAGCCCAAGACGGCGATGCCAACCCTAAAGGAGCTGGGACGGAGGGCATGAGAGCCCAGCTCTTCCTCGCCGTGTTTGGCATCAAGACGCTGGGGGCTCCTGGGAGGATTCAGAGAGCGGTTTTGCATGAGGAGCTGACATGGGTGGAATCACAGAGGAGGGGGACCCTCCCATCTCCTGCTCACCGACCTCCCCTCGCGCAGGAGAACTTGAGCGGCAGCGACAAGGATCATGCCAGCTGAGCTCCTCGGTGTTTTATGAAAATCTTTCATCAGGAAGGCCCTGCTGTGCAGAATGCACATGACTCAGGGATCCCAGCTACCAGCGATGCATCACACCCGGGCCAGGCCGGCTCAGCCATTCCTGGGGCCCCTCGTTCACAGGGGATCAGGGACTTCAGGGTGATGACAGCCGAGCTTTACACCACGCATGGGACATCTGCATGCGGGCTCCTGAACCTGCACAGGTTGCACCTCTGTGCCTGGGAGACGGCCTCCCCTCCACTCCAAGCTGTTCTTCCTACCCACTTCCCCTCCCCAAACGGTGACACAGTTTAGCCAACACAGGAAGAGCGCCACCTATTCTGGAGCCAATATAGACGTGCTCACTCGGGATGACTGCGTATAACCTTCATGTTGGTGTCATTATGAGCTATGAGGATTTGGAGAACTCTGGAAACATACAGTCTTTGTTGACACGTGAAAATGTCTTTGCTGGGAGATTCAGTACCTCACGTTGAAAAGCAGCGCTGGGAAATCCTAGTCATGCCATGAAGTTTCTATTTGTTAGGTAATAATCACACACAAAAAATGGCAAACTCAATGAGTGTTTGCTAAGCGCTTCATATGCACTAACCCATGAATCCACTAACCCTTTAGCGGCAGTTCTCAACCTGTGGGTCGCGACCCCTTTGGGGGTCGAACGACCCTTTCACAGGGGTCGCCTAAGACCATCCTGCATATCAGATATTTACATTATGACTCGTAACAGCAGCAACGTTACAGTTATGAAGTAGCAACGAAAATAATTATATGGTCGGGTCACCACATGAGGAACTGTATTTAAAGGGCTAGAAGACTGAGAACCACTGCTCTAAGGGAGGTAGGATTATATCTAAATTACAGGTAGGAGGCAGAGAGCAGTGAGGTGACTCACTCCAGGTCACCAGGACGGTGAGGGACAGAGCTGTGACTTCCTCCCAGGTCGCCTTGCTGCCAGAGTTCCCTGGGAGAGGGTGGACACTGCAGGGAGCCAAGCTGCTGGTTTGGAGGCTTAGTCCATGACACCCAGGTGGTGGGAGTCAGCGTCTGGCAGGCAGTCCCGTGTTCTGTGTGTCCATGGCGGTCAGCGCACAGGTCACCCGGGGCAGGCAAGCAGTGCGGAACCCCGGGATGAGGGCCTTGAGCAGGACTCCTCCGTGCGATCAGACAATTGTCCCCCTCAGTCAGATCACCAGGCTCGCGGCTGTTTATTTAATTTGGTTGGTCGGTTGTCTGCCCCGAGTGCACGGGCTGTTGTAGACACAGCCTTCCATTGTGGACGCCCTGGCCGAGCTGCTGAGGGACATTGGTCAGGTTGTTCCTGGAGAAATCGGTGTCACTAGGCGTGCCTCTGGGAAAGGGTGTCTGCTTCTCCACCCCTTGGATCTGAGCAAGTTAAAATGCGGCTATTCCACCCTAACTGGTTTGGCTCAGTGGATAGCGTGTAGGCCTGTGGACTGAAGGGTCCCAGGTTCGATTCGGTCAAGGGCACGTACCTTGGTTGCGGGCACATCCCCCGTGGAGGTGTGTAGGAGGCTGCTGATCGATGTTTCTTTTCTTTTTAAAAATATATAGTTTATTGATTTTTTTACAGAGAGGAAGGGAGAGGGGTAGAGAGTTAGGAACATCGATGATAGAGAAACATCGACCAGCTGCCTCCTGCACACTCCCCACTGGGGATGTGCCCACAACCAAGGTACATGCCCCTGACCAGAATCGAACCCGAGACCACTCAGTCCGCAGGACAACACTCTATCCACTGAGCCAAACCGGTCAGGGCCTGATCGATGTTTCTAACTCTCTATCCCTCTCCCTTCCTTTCTGTAAAAACATCAGTAAAAAATATATTTTTAAAAACGTGACTATTCCTCCATGGAG
The DNA here is from genome assembly GCA_004026665.1 of Murina feae. Lineage (NCBI taxonomy): Eukaryota > Metazoa > Chordata > Mammalia > Chiroptera > Vespertilionidae > Murina > Murina feae. The sequence continues at coordinate 2,974 of PVJC01029938.1, read as the reverse complement.
GCAGCTAAATGGCTTGAACGGTGGAGCAAATCCACACCATGGAGGCAGAGGCAACATCACTTCTCCCTGCGAAGGAGAAGGCCACTGATCATCCTGAGAAGGTTTTCCTTCCACCCGGAAAATCAAGGGCACACTTTTGTGAGTCCTAACTGCTGTGAGCATGTCCGGTTTTGCCCCATTCCCCCCCCCCCCTCCCAGTTCTGGAAGAACAAGCTGGAGGCGAGAGGGCAAATTGTATTTGTTTAAGGCTGAGTGAGGCGCGTGAACAATCCCAGGCTCGGGGCAGAGATGAAAGGCAGGGGATGGAAGCGCAGGGATGTTTGGCAGAGTCAGGTGGATGGTCTCTTTGCTCTGAGGCCTGCAGGGCTGCGGCCTGCACCTCTGTCTCTTCATCTCTGGGAACTATTGACAGACTGAGTGGAAGTGCCTGGGGGCTTGGGGGAGCTTTCCTCATCAGGGAGCTCTTAGGAAAAGGCAGTTAACCCTAGCTCTGAGGGAGGATGAAAATGCCCTGAGCCCCACACATTTCCCAAGAGCTAAGGATGCTGGGAAGGGTGTCTTGGAGCAACCTGCAGGAATCCTGAGCTGTGGAAAGGAAGGCTCTCAGACAGCAAGGAACATAATTAAACGATAGATTAGTCCACTGTCCTGGGTGCGTCTCTGTTTCAGAGAAAACTAGATGCCAGGTATTCTGGGCGTGCTCTGTTCATTCATAAGAATCCAGCAGGTATTTCTTGAGCACCTTCTTTCTACCCAGAGCTGTGCTGGGAATTGCAATAGAGCTATGAACGGGGCAGGCAAGGATGCTGCCTTCAAAAAGCTAGGATTTTAGCGAGAGAAGAACACACAAATGCAGCATCTGGATGTGCACTTCCACTACCAAACGAGAGGTGCCCACTTGGAAATGGTCTGTTTCCTTTGCCCGTTTCTATGAGCGCAGCTCTTACCTGAGGGGCAGAGGCACGGCTCCCTGCCCATCACTGAAGGTGAAGACATGTTCGAGTAGGAGCCTGGAATGATTTAATCTATAAACTTCGTTACACACACACACACACACTCACAAAAGCAGAGTGATCTACGCGACTGGATAAGTCGAACCAGCCTTTTACTCTGTAAAATGCTTTCATGTTCAGTGGATCCCATAGCTGAGCATTTCCTCTGGTTCACGGTGCTGGCACACGGGCACCCAAGCACAGCCTAGCCGATGGGCATGTGAAGTGTCCCTCCGTAACTCAGCCAATATTTGATCGATTGATAGTCAAAGTTAGGACTACATTTTTCAGCCTTAGAGCTAAGTGCCCTTTAAAATGTGAGCCTTTCTTAGGGTCTGTGTGTTGCTGATCACTAGAATTCACCTCAAATTTAGGACTGATTTCCCTGAGCGATAACCAGTTTCTCAAAAGTTAGTGGTTTTGTTTGTTTGACTCTCGAAGGGGCAGATGCACATTCTAGTTTCCTGTAGTCTGGATGGCATTTTCAAGTACCTCTGTGGTTGAACCTGGAGGGAATGAATGAGGGAGCCGTTTTTTGTGTGTGTGTGTTTTTTTTTTTTTTTTATTGGCCTCATTTCTCCAACTGTCTGTCAAACATTTGGGGTTTGGCAAATTCTTTTAGCACATTTTGCCAAGCCCTTTCCCACTTGATTTTAAAATCTATGTGTGTTTCCAAGGAAATTTAATCTACATGTCCTGTTCATTAACACTCAACCCATCAGACTGTTATTTTGCGGGGCTCCTCATTGTCTTGGGGGCGCGCTGAATACTCCAACAAACTCTCCTCCTGCCGCAGTGTCGGAGAAGAGACAAAACTTAAACCTTGTAATTCTGTATTCCCAGCAGCCAGCCATCCTGGTGCTGTTCCAAATACTCATGTGTTCACAGTTTTCGGTTACAGCGTGTCGTCCACATTTCTCGGGCCCAGAGTAAAAATAAGTGAAATAATTGCATTGAAAGATAACATGACTTTGAAGACAAAGCGTTGGTTCTAAAAGAAGATTTCCTGAAGATGGGATATTTGGGGAAGCTTGATAATTTCCCGATATTCTGCCTACTACGTACTCAATATGAATGGATTAACAATATTGGTTGATGTCATCTGAGAGACGCTTGCAATCCTAGCCTTAAAGAACACGAGATGCTGGGAGCTCCGGACCTCCTCCTGAAGGCGCTGTCAGCTGCTGCCGAGCGCTCCGCGGCCCACACTGCCTGCTGCACAGAGCCCAGGGGCTGATGGTCTCCTGAAGAGCAGGGTCGGCGTGCACCCATGTGAGCTACTGGAAATTCTTGGGCTCAGAGTCAAAATCCCAGCGTTCCAGACCTGATTCCCCCGGCCTCCCGCATTTTTGTGTGATGTGGGAGTACTTTATAACAGCCCTCTTGTTTTGGGTCTTGCCATGTGTAAAACTGGAGAAACTAGGCTTGCTCTACTTATTTGAAGATATCTTTCAGGATAACGCTAAATAATAAATAGAACAGTACTTTAAAATCTATCAATGAGAAGCATTTCTACGATGGTACTTCTCAAACTTGTTTTGGTGAAGGACAACTCCTCTCCCCGCCTCTCCCCCTCACCATTCAGTTATGGATTGAAACTTTTATAAAACACAGTTAAAATGAATTGCTAGGAAAATGCAATAAAAAAGACTTATAAAAATAGAAGTGCAATTTTAAGAATTCTTAGACCCAGCAAACATACCATCACTGTTAATTACATTGGTATAAACATTTCTAAATGCTTTCTCTTAATGTCACGTCCTACTCATCACACGGGGGTAACACAGAGCTCATGGACCCGGGCTGGTCCATGGACCACACGCGGTGGAGCTGTGTCTGGCAGATACAGCGGGAGGAGCAATGACCTGTTATTGTCCTAAGGATGTTCCTACAGCACTTGACAGTGATGGTTCTTACTTCATGTCATGTTGTGGTTCAGAACCGCCATACTTCTCCCTCTCCCTCTCCCTCTCCCTCTCCCT
>PVJC01029937.1:0-21525 GCA_004026665.1 Murina feae | reverse complement strand
AACCACATAGTCATATCAATTGATGCAGAAAAAGCATTTGACAAAATACAACACCCATTTCTGATAAAAACTCTCAGCAAGGTGGGAATAGAAGGATCATACCTCAACATAATAAAAGCCATATATGACAAACCCACAGCCAACATCATACTCAATGGGCAAAAACTAAAACCATTTCCCCTTAGAACAGGAACAAGACTGGGATGTCCACTCTCACCACTCCTGTTCAATATAGTATTGGAAGTATTAGCCATCGCGATTAGACAAGAAGAAGAAATAAAAGGCATTCAAATTGGAAAAGAAGAAGTAAAACTGTCCTTATTTGCAGATGACATGATATTGTACATAGAAAACCCTCTACTTCTTTCTCTTCCTATTTCCATTTCTTTGCCTCATTCCAAAAGGAATCTGAAGCTGAGGAATAAATGCTGAGCATGTTTAGCATTATGTGGTGGGCAGAAAAGAGCTGGATAAGGAGCCCACCCCATTCCAGTGACTTCATCTAATATCTGCAGTGACTATTTCCAGATAAGATATTGGGGGTTAGGACTTAAAAATATGCATTGGAGGTGGGACAAGATTCAACTGGTAACGCCGGGGACGTTTCTCAGAGTCTTCTCAATGTTGCTGTGCTCTGCGATTTTCCAAGAGGGGCATGAAGTCTGCATGGAGTTTCCGAAACTTCTCTAACTTAAGAGCACACTTACTCTGCGGTGGAGCATCATGATGGCTCTGTGCTATGACTGTGGTCTTTGGGCAACTGAATGGGGACAATCAGGGTTGATCAAATGAGGCACAGAAAGCCCTCCCTCCACCTCAGGGCAGAGCCACCCTGGCTCTCCCCCAGCGGCACCCTGCCTACCCTTGATTACCTCACTGGGATGACGGGTGCAGCCAGTGCCCTTCTTTGCCCTGTCAGTTTCTGGGTGGACAAGAGCCCCCCAGGGACCTCTCTGGCTCTGAGGCAGCTGGTGTGGATGCCAGGAAGGCTAGGCAGCTGCATTTACACCCAAGCAGCTGTGGTCCCATGCAAACTGGAAAGAAAAGCCACAAAGGAGAAAAATAACTTAAACATTTCAATGAATAGGTTACAGGAGAAACCTGCCTCAGCTTCTCTTTGTGTTGCTGTCAGCAAGCACCCCTCCCTTTGCAAGCTGGCATTCTCATTGACAGTGTTGTTAATAGCTCTCTGAGAAAGTAATTACCCAATAAAGTTAACGTTAGCCAAATTGCGCAGAACTGGAATTAAGACTACATCTGACTGCAGGATTGAAGCCCGAGTCATGTGTCTTGCCCATTGAACCTGTGGCTTGTCTGCCTTGAGAGCAGGAAGCATCCTGGGCAGGAGGCTGCTATTTATATTCTGAAGGTGAACCCACTCTCGAAGGAGGAGCCCCAAGGATACTTTCGTCTCTACCCGAGGCAGCAAGGGAATGAGATTTTTGCTGTCTGCTTTTTCTCTGTGTGATGTTGCTGTTCATTTTGCAGGGCAGCAGTTGAGCGCAGGGGCTTTTTCCAGGTGAAGATTGTGAGCTGAGGTGACATCAGGACAGGAGAGGTCGCTGCGGTGCGGGGTCCAGTGTCCTTGTGGGGCTGGTTGAGGAGGCAGTCTAAGCTCCTTGTCTCAGCTCTCCCCTCTGCCTGCCCTGGGGCCGTGTGAGACAGCTCGCACAAAGGCCATTAGACTTGAGCAGAAAGAGTGTAGGCCCTGAGGTCAAAAGAACTATCTAACACTTGTTGTAATACTATAAACAAACAAACAAACAAAAAAGAACTGGGTTCCAATAGTCACTATGTCATTAGCTGATTGAATGATTTTGGGCAAGTCAGTTCCCTCCTTTATACCTCATTATTTTATCTGTCAAATGGGGATCAAAAAATTTCACTCTATCCCTCTAGAGTGAGTGAATAAAAAGAATAATAGACATGGAAGTATCATGAATAGGAGCAGTTATTATTAGCCTTAGATGATTGACCACCAGGGAAGTTGTCATTTAGGATATTAAAAAAACAAAACAAAAAATAATAAAAATAAGACCAAGGAGAAAAATCCAAAGTGTCTTATTTTCTTCAGAAAGGGCTGTAGGGTAAGCAAATCACTCAGGGATGAGGGTTCTGAACAGTATGAGCGGCCCTAATTAGTAAATACAAAATAGAGCCAAAATATTCATTGGGCTTAAAAAACTAGTTTTCTTTTAAAAACAGTTATAGAAATACTCAATCCATAACTACAACTATATAACTAGTTTATATTCCCAAACATATAGAATTGGAGAATATGAATATATTCTCAGCTGAAGCAAATGCTCTAGTAGAAAGAGCACTGAGTAGACAGATGCCACCTCCAACAGGAACCAATCATGGGAAGCCCACTTCTGTGCCTTTGTTCTCTCCAATAAAATGGAGATAATTTCTGTTCTATTCAGCTTATATAAATGACATGACCTAAAATATATATCTAAAAAAAGTGAAAGTGCCGCACACCTGGGAGGTATATTATTTTAATTATTAAGTCAAGTCTCTTCTTATTCTAACTTAATTCAACAAACATTGATTGAGGGTCTACAGGAGGCATAAGTTTGGTAAAGAGTTTTCATCCTGTGTGGCTACATGAAGTGAGAGGAGAAATTGGGGGACTTCAGGCTGGAAGGGCTGGAGAGGGTTCAATACAAAGATGATGTATAAGCTAAACAAGCAACAATTCATTCATCCATTCATCCAGTTCATCGATATCTGTTGAGCTCCACCCCCATGCTAAGCACTGTTCTACAGACTTGGGAGTTTATCAGTGAAGAGAAGGAAGGCACCTGCATTTAAGGAATTCACATTCCGTGTGGGATGGCAGATGGTATTGGGTGGGAGGGGAGTAAGGACTGCATGAGGCTGAAAAAGTTGCGAGAGGAGAGATCATCTAGGAGGAGATAGCAGAGTTAACAAAGGCACAGAAGGGGGACCCACAGTGGCCATGGGAAATAGGCTTCATTTTTGGTTTTATTTCTTATTACTTGGTAGAAGCTTCCCAAAATCTGTTTTGAGGAGGATACTGAAACTTCCTTCAGGTTCATGTGGAAGAGTGCCAAGATCAATGAATGAGTCTGCAATGGCTGTGGGGGGGGGGGGGGGAGAATTGCACAGACGATTGCCATTCCCAGAGAAGTCCCATCTGAGTAGATCATACCTGGGTCATTATGGTCTGTGCTCTTCCAGTTTCCTGAGAATGTTATGAAGCTCAATAAGCAAGTATTATTAAGCCCAGCATTTATGTGCACATGAACACTTATTTGGATATTCTCAGAGAAAGACTGTCCTACATAAACACAAGTGTTACTGGTTACTTCTCCAATCTTTAACTTCCTCTGCATTGGGTCCCCAAGTAGTCCTGCAACTCAACTATGTTTTGCAGAATCTCTTTCTGTTCATGGCTCCACTTTTTTGCCTCCCTGGATCCCAGCTCAAAGTTAACATCAGCCTCTTAGATTCTCAGGACTTTTTGTTGCTTATTTGCTATTCTTGTCTTCTGTTTGGAGACATCTAATTCACCTCCCTCAAAGCATTTTAGAAAACACTGACCTACCTCTCTCCTTTAAGTCTCCTGAGAAAACTATACAGCTCTCCTTGCTGACTCACCTTCTTTGCCTCAGATCTCTTAGTGTATTGAGGTTCCAGAATATCCCATAGGAGGCTGACTCCAGCTGTTTGGCTGGGCCTTAAAGGTAGATCAGGGTTTGAGAGAAAAACCTATAACGCAACCCTTGATATGTCAAATAAATACATTTAGAAATTCCTTTCTCTGTTGAGACTGTATTGCTTTCAAGCCATTGTTTTGGGGCAAACTTCTACTTTGTATGTAAAAAAAGTCAATTGTTACTTTTTTGGTATTAGAGTAACTGTGAGAAATTGCTATTTTTTAGGAAAAAATGTTGACTGTTGGCAATTTCCTAGGGCTCAACCTAATATTTGTATACCTTCTTTAACAATCCCAATCTTGAGAATTTGAACTTTAAGCTGTCCAGGGAGAAGGTTTTGCACTTAGCAAGGCAAAAGAGAAACGAACATTAATATTTAGTTTAGACATGTCTATCTTCCTCAAAGCCCATTCTTTCTGTTTCCTCCTTAATGGCAGAAAGAAAAGCTGCTCAAAGGCTTCTCCCCCCATACTTGAAGACTTGGACACCCTTCAACTCGGCTTTGATAGATTTCATAAAGCCAGAAAACAGCTTGTCCCTTTTAACATTGGATGAAAATACTGATTGGATGGAAAAAGGACTTATTTAATGAGAAATGCATGGGATGTTTGAAATGATATCCACACCTCTTTTTGCTTCTGAACAGCTGAATAGCACCTGTACTTAATAGCTGATGGAACTTGTAGGAAGACTAGGCTGGCGTTCAAAGAAGTTTGTCCAGGCATCCATTTCATTTCACTCATACAATCCAACGGTTGTGTGCACATGTGGTTATGGAACCTGAGTGTTCTGACTGACATCTGTATGAACTATTGCAGCGCAACAGAATAGGCCAATTGGCTGTTTCAATTTGATAAAAGGTGGTAACAAACTTGTCTTCTCAAAAGGAGATGCTGAGAGTAGTGTTTTGCTCTTGGAAATAAGTCAAACTAATCTCTTAGTGATAGGGACCTTAACTGGTGGCCCTGTTTCTCATCACCTGAAAATTGTCAGTCATAGAAATAATGTAATCAGCTGGCTAATTGGCAAGGATTCTGTGCCAGTAAGGGGAACATCTATAGAGGCAAAGGGATGTTAACAGACCCTAGGAGTTCCCTGCATGGTCATTTCATTCTGTTTAGTCACATAGTACCTCTAGCTGTGTGGGCGAAGGAACAGGCTCAAGCCCAGCTCTGCTGACCTCACTAATAATATGGCAACACAGAGAGTGTTTTCATTGCCCAGGGACAGGAGTGTGAAGTCAGTTCATAGAAGGCCAATGAGATGTGACCCTCTGGTGTTAACTTCTTCTCACTGAGTGAAGAAAAGTGTTTTCAGCAAATTCTCAGACTTCCTCAACCAACTGACCAGGTCACTGTACTTAAAAACAATACTACAGAACATGGAGATTGTGAGGAGGGAGAGTCAGAAGCCAGTGAACTCTGAGTTTTATTCTCAAGCCAACCTGTGGATTTGGGATATACTTTGGCCAAACCATTTAACTTTTATGGATTTTTTTTCAACAATATCATTTCCTGCCTCATGTGCAAGTTGCAAGGTTGGTTTAAAAGGCTTTGTACTTTGAGAGGCTCAATGAAAAGGGCTTAAAAACACAAGGTAGTACAACAAAGTAAGCCGAGGATACTTTATAAAAATAAAAAACATACACAGGGTACTAAAACTCATTTTGGAGCAACCTAAGTGCAAATTTTACCCAGAAACTGAAGACCAGCTGGAGAGAATCAAACCAGATTCATGGGCCTCCTAATATCAGAGATGAGGTGATTCTGGTGATCCTGTCACTTTGGGTGTTACCCAAATTTTCGTATGTTCTTCTGGGTCCTTTCCATCTGCCAGAGTCACCTCTGGATTTCCAGATCCTCCAGCAATCTCATTTCATCTTCCAGAGCTCATTCCCTGACTGCAGGGCCAGATGACCTCTCTCAGCTCCATCTGACAGCCAGCTGCTCTGGACCTGACAGTTCCTACTTGATCACTACTAGTCTCCTCACTGAGAGGATCCATGAGGAGACTGCAGAGCAATTTCCTGATGGTCACCCTAACAAATGCCATCTTCAGAAAGCCCACACTTTCTGTGTTTGATTACAGCTTTAACCTTCCCTTACTGGTTTGGATTATAGCTGCATCATTTAAAATGTAGAGATGTTCAGTGATTTTTGTTTTTTAGCTTTTTAGAAAGAAAATCCAAGTTTCTTAGAATAAAGACAAGCAATTACAATGCTTCCCAGTATAAGCGCTGCTAAATGCAAATAAGAATGGAAACAGAATGTATACACTTGGCATGAAAACTAAGATTAAGCTACTTTAGATTTGGTGCCAACCAGAGATATTGACTAAAAACACCTGAAGTGAGTTTTCTTTCCCAAAACATCATTTTTGTGTGTGTTTTGAGTATGACATTTATTTGATACCTCGTATAGTTCTCCGAACCCATAGTTTTTAAACTTTTTCATACCTTGGTAAAGTAATAGAGGAGAAAAACTGAGAAAAGAAGAAAATTAGAACAGGGGGGAAAAGGGGAAGGATTGGTGGTGAGGGGAGAATGAAAGAAGAAAGTTGATTTTCTCTCTCACCTTCTGATATCAGACTTCTGTTACTCATCGAGGGGTGCAGAATCACAGAATCATGCACAAAGCTACAAGAATGACAGTGGTTTTTCAACTGTGTGCAAGGGAACTCCAGAGGTTCTTTTTGGGGGCTGCCTCATAGATGTAGAGGGAAAGAAAAGCCCCCTCCTTTCCCCCCAGACCTTTAATGGACTTGGCAGTAAAATGGAACCTTGAAAAGAGAGCCAATTATAGTTTTCCAGGTGAAATGAACCCATTTCGTGTTTTAGTTTTAAAATTATGATCATAAAATGAACAAGGTGAAGAAAATCAGCAAAGATCATAAAAGATCCAAGTGAAAGACTCTGTTATTGATTCATGCCTCCCACTGCTGAACTTTCTAAGCTCAGGGCCTTAACAAAGAGGATGCTTCTCCCATCGGCCTCTGCGAAAGCCTTGGTCTCAACGGCAATGGGACTCCAAGAAAACACAGTTTAGCTTTTGATCATCCCACTCCTTGCTCTCCAGATTGTCTCCCATGTATCCTAAGTTTCTTTTGTGTCATTTAGAAAGCCAAGATGACAACAAAACTCAGCTTCACCTTTCACCGAAATTATTATAGGGTCATTCCAGGCAATCATTATGGACTTCTGTGTCAACTCAGGAACAAAGAATTTTGTCATATGGTGATGACATAGCAGAAAGATATTGAAACAAGTCATAGAGTGAAGTCCAGAGAGTGAAAAGAACTAACTATAAAATAGCAAAGAACATACTGGATTTTAAAAATAGTTCTTAAGTAGTGGTCAGAAGTGCAATGGGTTGGACTGAGCCTGATGTTGACCAGGGAGGAGCTGCCAGAACTTTTCCAGGAGGCAAGGTTTCTGCACAAGTGAGTGCAGCCTGGACTTCTATCACTGTACCACACGTAATCAGAGATCTGCATTGCACACAAACCGTAGGGAGTAGAAACGCCTGATGAAAGTTCTGCTGAGAGAGAATTACAATAATTGAGCCTTCTATCATGGGGTTCTGCCCCATTGCCACAAGGTCAGCATGGGAGAAATAATGGAGCTGCTCGCAAAAACCCAGAAATACTCGGTCCATTGCCTGTCCTGCATTGTGCTTTGTACACGACAGCAGTTCAATAACTATTAGTTCAAGACAATGCAGAAAATGCCTTTGTAATTTCTCTTGGGAAAGGCTTTTCTTAGCAAAAGCTAGATTGAAAGGAAAGCACATTCTAAAAGTGATGATGAAAAGCAAGGATGTGTCTTTCATGCTAATGTTGTCCCTCCCCAATAGAAATAATTTCCAAGATGTATTAACATTGGAAGGTCATCTAGATATCTCTTCAAAGCACAAATTAGCAAGACACTTTAGCAAGGTCTTTGGCCAAATACTGAGTTCAACAGCATTCTGCAGTCCTTGGTGATCTTTAAGTTCCTATTTCAGGTGTGTTTTATCACTTCCTTAGTAACCTGCTAGTGTCATAACCTTTCCTATTATGTTTAGAAGGGAGTGGAGAGAATCTTCCTTGTAGCCAGACCGCATTCCTTTCCTTAAAACTGCCATTTATTTAGATTTGTCAGAGTTTTAGGGTCCAACAGGTTTCCCCCCATCACTTCATCAAACACAAACAAAACAAACAATATTATCTTTTTACTGCTTCTCTTAGAACCATTGTAAGCAATGGTTTTGAGATATCAGATCTGACATCATAGATTTAGCTCCATATACATTTTAGCTTCTCCCACGCCCACCTCAACATTAATTCCTATAACAACCAGAAGATGGAGGTTTGAACCTTGGCACATCTCTTAATGAAATGTACGACCTTGAACAAATCACGTGAACTTCTGTAAGCATCGATTTTTTTTTGTCTGCAAAATAATAGCAACAATAATGGGGCTATTGGAATGATTAAATGAGAAAGAGGATAGAAAAACACATTGCAAGTTATAAAGCACTGCACAGATATAATTATACATGCTGAGGTGGCAGTGATGGTATAGGGGAATGAACATTAAATTTGAGGTCAGGAGACATGGTGTAAATCCTGAATCTTCTGCTTAGCAGTTGTGTGGGGAAATCATGTAAACTGCCCAAGACTCAGCTTCCTTAATTGTAAATGTGGATTATTAAACAACTTAAAAACTTAAGAGGGTTTTGTAACTGAAATAATAACCAACTGAATTGGGGGTAGGCATCTAGCCTAAATTATGCCAAACAGATTCTGTCCCTTGGAAATTTGGGATTAAGATTCAAGGACCTTCCATCATTTCTGAGCAAGTATATTAGAGAGAGAATTTAAAGTGCTGATTAGTAGAGAAAGGAGATTTACTGAGAAGGAAGAATGAAGTAGGTAAGAGACATAGCGATATACACATACACAGCAAGAGGAAAAAAGTACTCTCTGATTTCTTAATACTCCATTTCTAGGTGATATCCAGTATCCTTAGGTTATTTCTTCTGGATTAGTCAAGGTTCAGTTGCCAATAAGAGAATCCATTCTAACTAGTTTGAGCAGAAAGGGATTTAATTCAGGAAGTTGGTACTTACAAAGTAGTTGGTGGAGAGAGGAGCAGGCTGTAGGCCAAGCTTTCAGGACTACTCCCCGAACAAGCCCACAGAAGGGGCCCACCAAGGGCGTTACTGCCCCTCCCAGAAAGCAGGGAAGCACAGAGCTTCTCCCACAGCCACTGGCTTTAGAACTGCATTGCTTTTGTTAGGATCTACAGCAGGGAGATTCTCTATACTGTAAAGCCAAGAACTGACCATGGGGATATCTGCTACCACTACATCCACACTACCCCATGGATATCCCTTCACCAACCGTGGGGTGTTGCCTCCAGCTTTTGAGGTGACCTCTGCTTGTTGCTGCAGCGTGCAGCAAACCGTGCGTGGGATATAGGCGAGTTCAGGGAGGTAATCTGCATATGCCCACATATCCACCTTGACTTCTTTCTCCTCAAACTACGTCCAGTCAGCTTATGCTCATTTCAACCCAAGAGTGCTCATCAACACCCCCACGTGACCTCTTGCATATGCTGCAATGGAGCCATTAGGCTTCTTTCAATGAGAGGTCCAGGGACAGCCACCCAGAGACCAATAGAGAAACAAGGACAAGGTCTGGCTAATGTTGGGACAGTGTGGTCTTTACAATGTCTCTCCTGTCCTTTTTCAACACTTTTCCTGCTCAATTACTTGCCGACAGGCCCGGAACTTAAGATATGGTGCTTCCTATATGAACGGAGATTACTGTAGAAGAGTTAACAAAGAGACTGGATTATGTCTTGTATAATCACAATTCTGAATTGTAGTCTTGGGCAATAGCAGGTCTTTACTACAGCATGCAATGCCTGGCACCCTATCCTTCCCTCCCTTTTTCATCTCCAGTTCAGGCTACTTGCCTCATTGAAGGCCCGCCTCTTCCTTGGATCTGGGGGCAGATTTCAGGAGCCTTGAATTAGTGTTAGGTTACCTCATCAATATGTTGCTAGGCTGTCGGGGCTCATGGAAAGAGGACCATTGAATGTGAATCATTTGCTTTGCCACTTATTAGTGAGGGAACTTAAGCAAGAGTGGGATCCCTCTGAACTTCAGATGCTTGTCCAAAATGGAATACCAATGCTTGTAGAGCTATTGGTGAGAATTACTGTGCCATAGTAAATACAAAGCCCTTTGCAACAGTGCCTGGCACATGGACCATGCTTATTAAGTATTAGCTTCTATAGGCCTGAGTTTTCATATCTGTGGGCTCAATCAGGTTTCTGAAGCTCCACTTTGGCTAAATTGATCCTTATCTTATTGTCCTTGGTGTAGCTCTGTGTCTCAGTTTCCTACCATCTTCTTATTCTTGCCAGGACCCAAATATCCCTCTCCCCCTCTCCCTCTACCCTTCATTTCCAATACTATATTTAGTTCTGTGACTAGCTATCTGCTACTCAGCTGCCTGCCTGCACAGATATGTGAAATTTTTGAGATTTCCCCATTGCACACATTACTGTTTCAATGATCATGACATCATAGTTTGCTACTGCTTGCCTGAGCTACCACATGCTATTTGTCACATTACTCTCTGGATACCAAGTTCCACCTGCCTTTTTCTTGTCACTTATAGTTGGGTTTCTATTTTCCCCTCTTGCTACTTTCCATCACCCCCTCCCCCCTTGCTCTAGTGAACAGAGCTATTCTCAGGTCCTGAATATTATCCCCCTCATGCCAGGTATATTTTCAGATATGAAACAGATACCTACAGGTCCTTATTGCTCTAAGTTGTGATGCACTGACATCACCTGAAACTCATGCACAATTAGAACCTGCATTTTTGCACGATTCCTAGATGATTCATAGGCACATGACAGTTTGAGAAGCACCGTGTGCAAGGCAATGTGGCTAGGTTAGAAAATCCATTGGTCTGTCTGGCAAAGTCTATTAACCTTCCTCCCTGTGATATTCGAGAGACAAATGCCTGTTTCCCAATATGGTTTGCTGGCAGTTCTATCAGAAGGACTGCATAATGGCATTGTGTCTTTTTATCCAGGGCACGGGCTTTGTGTTTTAAGGAGGGAGTCTAGGCTTGTCTCAAGATGCAGTCAAATGAAAATTCTGGTAGGCTATGTGTTTGAAAAATTCACTGCAAGGCAGTTCTACTTACTTCTGAGTCAAATGAAATGAAAGGATTCTGCATTTATGCACTGCACTATAACAAGAACTCTTCAAGTCTGACTTTTAATCTTATGGCTTTTCCTTCTTTCCACTCCAGCCTTCCCCAAGCCTTCTTTTCACCAGTTCTCTGAAATCAGTACCTAGGTACGGAGCAGGGCAGAGTGATCCTGGAGGAAACACACGGTGCAGGAAAGCTTTGAGAAATGGCAGGTATTTTTGGTGACGTGATGGAACTGGTGGCCTTTTCTCCTAATGTTTTTGTTCAAAACATGTCTTTGTGTTATGGAGGTAGAATTCTTACTCGTTTTCATTTATACAGATACACCAGACTCCACCCGTTAGCATTAGGTGACTTCATCAATGTAACCAAATGCTCACCAGTTTGAGAACCACATTTTCCCTTTTTAAAAACTCCAAGTGCTACAAGGGTGAACTATTCTAAAATTAAAACCAAACAAACACCCACATCAATGAATCCATATTCAGATAAGGAAACAGGCTTAATGCATCTGCTTTGAAAGGTGGAGGCTGGGAGTGAAGTTGAGAGACAGTGGTCTCTCCAGCCTAATGGCCCCACCCCACCTTACTTCCACTTATACTGTCATTAGACTGAAAACACCCGCAAGCCTGCCCCTCTTGTCTGTTTCGAACACCCACATGTTGCCCACATTCCTGATGAAGCCTCTAATGAAGATGACTTCCACTCTCAGCACCAGTATCAGTTTGACCTGTTCCTACCCAATCAGCACACCTGGGTCTGCTGTCATCTCATGAAAATGATGGTCTCTATGATGTGCATTAGGTAATCTGTTGTTTTTCTTCAGATGTGGCAGGATTTGGGGGAAGGGAGGGCTTAAAAATCATTAAAGATAAATAAGAGAAATGAAAAGAACCCCTTCTTGCAAGAATGGAAAGCACCACAGGTCAATGGCTGGAAAAATTGAAAGTGCCCTCATGTCACTTAATAAATCAAGAGGTGGTGGAACTTACAATTAGGTAAAGAATGTAAATCATTTCTTAAGCTTGAGCACAGCAGTGATGGTTAAGATCGAATAAGTTAAAATTCAGACTCCGATCAGAGTTTTCTAAGCTGTGATGAATACACAGTGACTGTCACTTGCCTTTAAAAAATGCCACCAAGAAAACATTTGATAATGTAGCTGCATCTTAAATAAAAGATGCTGCATACATTTTTCAAAAGCAAGTAGTGATGACTTAGAAGTGTGTGTGTTTTAGAAAAGTCTAACGAATGTTTGCATGATATAAGACATTCACTTGTATAATTTCCTCTTCCCCGCAGGAACTGAGGGAGGAGGTAAATGCCTCCCTACTTGTAAAAAAGTACTTATGTTCAATGATTTATTGTAAATGAATAAAAAGGTTCATACTGAGTGGACCTATCCAAGTCCAGATATGTGGTAGCCAACTTTAGCTAAGAGAACAACAATGGGTAAATTTATAAGTCAAAGTTTGGTTTTTGGCCCAACTGGCATGGCTCAGTGGTTGAGCACTGACCTATGAGCCTGGAGGTCGTGGTTCGATTCCCAGTCAGAGCACATGCCAGAGTTGTGGGCTTGATCCCCACTGGGAGACCAGAAGGCAGCCAATCAATAATTCATCCTTATCATTGATGTTTCTATCTCTCTCCCTCTTCCTTCCTTTCTGAAATAAATACAGAATATATTAAAAATTAGTTTGGTTTCTGGCAGCACAAGGAAGCATCATTATTAGCCTAAGACAGATAGATCTCTATTAAAGGCATCAAATTTAGAATATACAGCAGAGGTTCTGAAAGTGTGGTCCCTGGACTAGCAACATCAGCATGTCCTGGGAAGTTGTTAAAATGTAAATGCCCAGGCCCCACCTTCATTTGCTGAATCAAAAACTCTGGGGGCAGGCCCAGCAACCAGTGTTTTAACAAGATTTCCAGGTGATTTGGATGCTCACCAGTTTGAGAACTACTGCTACCCAGAGGTGTCTAAGTGGAAAACATGACACACTGGAAAGCGCCAGGACTCTGGAGCCCAGCCTGAGTTCCTTCCCCACTTTGCCAAGACCAGTTGTGTGACCTTGGCAAGCCCTTGGTCTTCCTAAATATTCATTCCCTCTCTCTCCCTGCAAAATGAGAACTATTTCCTCTCCTGCTGTAGGGCAAATGAGAGGACCTAAGTCTTTGTTTGTATAGTAGCTCAGAAAGCTTTCCCTCTTTCCTTGCCTGTAGCTGGGTTCCTGCTGGGTGGTCCAGCAGGTGAGATTCATCAGTACTCTTGGAAACTTAAGAGCATGTTCTCATACCCATGGACATCACTCAGTGAAAGTTAGACATCTTGTATTAGGCAGGCTGCCTGTTGTGTAGGTTTATGCTGTCCTATCCAGGAG
This sequence comes from Murina feae, assembly GCA_004026665.1. Taxonomy (NCBI): domain Eukaryota; kingdom Metazoa; phylum Chordata; class Mammalia; order Chiroptera; family Vespertilionidae; genus Murina; species Murina feae. The sequence continues at coordinate 8,243 of PVJC01029937.1, read as the reverse complement.
CCGCTGGCTATGTGTGGCCATCGAGTATTTGACATGTGCATCTGAATTTGAGGTGAGCTGCAAGTATAAAATACACACTGGATTTTTAAGACTTAGTATGAAAAAAAAGTAAAGTATTTATTTTACATTTTTATATTGATTACATGTTGGATTGGACGTTTGGATATATTGGGTTAAACAAATATATTCTTAAAATTAATTCCATCTTTTTAAAAACTTAAAAAAAAAGTGTGGCTCTAAGGAAATGTGGAAGTATATATGTGGCTCATAGGACATTTCTGGTGGACAGTGCTGGTCTAAACACTCTGAGGGCCACTGTATTGTCCTCATGCCACACCCAGGGGACAAGGGGAGAACCTTCTGCTAGAAATTGCTTATTACTTCTTTGCTACAAGATTTATGACTTCTGTGGGATGAATTGTTCCTCATTATCATTTTTGCATTATTTTGTAGCTGCAAAGGAGTCCACAATGTTTTCATTGGTTATTCCTCACAACATAATCTGGGAGGCACAGCCCTGCTAAACTGAGACACATTAACGTGATTATCATTCAAAGGCCAGTGAAAGGCTTCACAGACATACAGCTTCACACAGCGGTGAAATGAGATTGCAAAGGGATGACAAGAACAGCACACCAGAAGGTGGGACGCGGAGCAAAGGCAAGCGCGGGGCTAACTCGGAATAACCTGGGCTTGTTAATAATGTCCACACCTAAGGAAAGCTCACGAGGAGGTCTCAGCCCATCCAGAATCACCCTCTCCCCTTCACCAGCATGCTTTCCTTCAGGCAGAATCTGAGACTTGATGAACCCTTCAGACATTTATAAAAGTTGGTTTTCAGAAATGAGAGCTCTCTAAGCATCAGCCCACTCTCTCTTCTCCTGTTACCAAAAGACAGCAAAAGGCAACTTCCTCAGATGTGTATTTGTCTTCAGTCCCACTTAAAACCTGCTCAGGAAATCATCTGTCAATTATCTGTAGTAGAGAGAAACATTCATGAATTATATGAGTTGAGATGTCTTAAATGACCATTTTGTATTTGCATCTCTTAAATTATTCAAGACAACACAAGCCTGCTCTAATTGCTAAAAAGATTTTAGGGTAAAGGAAACTGGGCACTCTGTACTTAAAATATTTAGTCTTATTTAAAAAACCCAACTCTTCCAAGAGAGACAGATTGCATTCTAAGAACAGAAAGAAGCCCTCAGTGTGAGCATCCAGGAGGATTATGTGCATGTCTGATGTCTCTTGTGGGTGATGTTTCCCCATTAAAAGCAACCAATGACCCAAGGAATGGATCAGGTGGTAAAAACAGATGAATCAATGCCTATCAATTGCCCTTGTGATATGTGTAATACCTGATCGTGCTTTCATTTCAGGTTTTTTTTCATTTGTTTCAGTGGGGTGCAGAAAGTCCCAGTTAGTTAAGTTCAAGAAAATATTAAGCTCCTGCCGATGCCAGGCACTATGCCAGGCACTATGCCAGGCAGTGAGGGTACAGAACTGAAAGAGACACCGTCCTAGTTCGAGCGTGGACTGAAACAGAGATAAATGACAACCTCCTCAATTTTGTATTTAAGTTTTATCGATGCCAGGCTGTAGCTATTGATCTTAGTATGGGCATCAACATGAGGCTAGAAAGTCTATCGAAGGTTCAGGGTATGGTATGGTTATGTAAAGGTTAGGGACAAATTTTGCAAAAACTTGGTGATTTCATTTCAGTCCTTAGTTAACCTTTCTCCACATTTGCTCTGGATTCAATAAAGTTATTATTAATTATTATTATTATATCCCAAAACAGCACTATCTATCTAAAGTTCTCTACTTTAAGGACAGATAGACAACCCTCTGTATCTCCCATGCCCAGAGTCCATAGTAAAAGACTTATCTGTCCTTTTTTAACCTCGTGCTCAGTGAGGCTTCTGCCATAGTGTGTGTGGGTATTTCTGAGAGAAGGGGAGATTCCTGGGTGGGCATGCTGGTTCATCCTCTGGCATTCAAGCAGTTTTCCTGCTTTTCCAGGTAGGCTGTGTTCCCTCTTTCCTGTCATCCTTAAGTAGGTGGCCCATCCATAAGTATTGACTGTATGAATGGTCCTAATTCTTCATCTTTCCTATCCTTTGGCATGTAATTTTGCAGTGCCTTCTTCCTGTGGGTGGGGTATGATTTCTCATGGCCACAGGACTAACTTTGACTAATGAGACATCAGCAGATATGACACTGTGGAGGCTTCAACCATCCTTGTGTTACTGAGGTTGAATTTTCTGTGCCCATCATCACCACAGGAAGGACATTCTAGCCTATTCACTCCAGGAAGAAGATGTGAGACACATGGAGCAGACACACCCCAGACAGATCTAACCCAGATGCTCTAGACTTGTAGGAATGATAAGTGATTGTCTCTTTGAGCCACTGAGTGTTGGGATGGTTTGTACACAGCAATAACTGACTGAGATACTCCCTGTCCCCTCATCACCACAGATCCCAGATTCTCCCTTTTCTATTCCACAGGCTTCTTTCTTACCTAATGTCACTCTGTGCTAGCACCTGATGGCAAAAGTGGGGCCTTCTGTGGTACTGAGAAAATGGAGGAGAATATAAGGGGAGGAAACAAGGGCAGCAAGAAGGCTGGTGGCAACCATGAGATTTTCATGAGAGAGATGGAAAACTTAATTGTCACCATGCTCAGCCTGCTCCTATATCAACTCCCTCATCTCCTTTCTCTCCCCTAGGCCTTATTTCCTACCCTCAGTTTTTTATGTTCCCACAATCAAGCTTCATGAAGAGGCCAGAGATCTATTATAATTATTGCTAACATTTACTGAATGCTAAACTATATGTATATTAGACACCGAGCTAACTGCTTTACTTGGATTCTATCCTTTAAACTTCACTATGATGTTATAAGATACATAATATGATCTACATTTTACACTTGCAGAAGCTTAAGAGACATCATATGATTTGCCACACATCCACAGCTAGTAAGTGGTGCAGCTGAGGTGCTAATCTAGGCAATTGGATGTCAGAGGTATGCTCTCACCCCTATACCACACCTCCTCTTCTTGTTGAATCCCCTTAATCTCCATTTCCCAGTGTCATTCTTCTCCCCCATCCAGAAGCAGCCATTCATGTATGTTTTTATTTGACTACTAGGGGCCCGGTGCACAAAAATTTGTGCACTGGGGGGGAGGGGGGGAGTCCCTCAGCCCGGCCTGTGCCCTCTCCCAGTCTGGGACTCCTCTGGGGATGTCCACCTGCTGGTGTGCCTGGCCAGCCTGGGTGAGGGGCCAATGTCTGTTTGCAAGCTGGCCAAGCTCCCCAGTGGAGACCCTCACCCCAGGGGGTGTGGCAAGCCTGGGTGAGGGGCTGAGGGCAGTTTTTAGGCTGGCCACAGCTCCCACTGACCCTCTGGGTCACCCGCCTGGGAAGCCAATGGTGGGGTGGCGCTGGCCACCCCATGGCCTCCCGGGCGGGGGCCTCAGGGGCCGCTGCCTGGTCCCCGAACCCTCACCCCCCCTAGGCTTCTGCCTGGGAAGGCATCCACAAGCCCAAGGCGCCGAATGCCTTCCCAGGACGGAGGCTCCCAAGATGGCGGAGGCCGCAGCCCCGGAGAAGCTGCACACTGGGGCTGCGGCCTCCGCCATCTTGGCTGGGCTAATTTGCATACAGCAGCTCTGATTGGCTGGTGGGCGTGACTTATCCCGTCCCAGAGAAATGGTTAATTTCAATATTACACTTTTATTAGTTAAGATATTTTTACACAATGTGGATGGTTGTTGGGATGCATTATATTTAATTTACATATGGTATTTTTTTTTTTTTTACCTATCTTATTGTTTCCTTTTTTCACTAAGTATCCATTTTGAAGATCCATTCATGTTGCTATGTGTTCATTTAACTTGTCATCTTTGACCTGATACATAACAGTCTATGATTTCTACTCAGCTAGAATGGTTGCTCCCATCAACACCATATACAAACAGAGCATGGAGGCAAATCCCTGCCTGCCATCCTGTCTAAAAATTGCCAGCCTAGAAGGTGTAAATTATGCTATTTTACTTTATGTTTCTCTGATTAGCAATGGTTTGGGGGCATTTCTTCATACGCTGTTGCAGTTTTTGAGTTTCCTCTGCTACAAACTGTCTGCTCATAATCTTTGCTCATTTTGTAACTGGGTTACTTTCTCTTATTAATTCGGAGGAATTCCTTGCTTATTCTAGATACTTGTTGGTTTAAGACATTCCAAATAATTTCTCCTAATCTTTCACTTTGGGATTGTTTAAATTATTCTTTATAAACAGAGGCTCTATTTTTTAAATCACTTTAACTGCATATATGTAATTCGGCCACCTTTGGAGTAAAGGACTGAGGAAGTGAGCAAAGCAGTGGGAGAATCAGTAATAGTTACTTGAGAATATAGGCTGCCTGCGGATAAGGACACATTATCCCTGTGAAAAGCAACTGCTAAAATCTACCATTAAGCTCTAATGTTAAGAAACTGATTACCCTTACCCCAAACTGAGCTTTCCTCCATTATCACTCCTCTCCCAGTGATAAAGCCAGCTGGAATATAACCAAGTAAACAGGTGGTGGCTTTTTAAAACATCAAGGACCTCTCAGAGACAGAAATAGGTGACCTAAAGGCTTCTGAAACACTCCACAAAATATATAAAAAGTGAATCCCTCCCTCACTCAGTTGTCAGCAATATGGCATGGAAACCACTTCCCTTTTGCTCACCACCCTGGGCCCTGTGCACCCAGCAGCACTCCATCAATATGTTTTGGATAAAATGCCTTTGTTACTAGTTCTTGTAATTCCTTGAATCAGTCACCTGCCCAGACAAAAGCTCATAATATCAAAATAGGAACATTAGAATTCAGGGCCCGTCACTAACTCATTGCACAGAGCAGGCTACTGATAGGAACTCACCAACTAGAACTCCCATTCCAGTAGGGATAAGAAGCGTGGTATCTCTGTATAGAGTATTTCCACTGCCCCAAAGTATAAATAAACCCCTTTCCCCCACTGTCTTTCAAAATGCTTTATCAAAAAATGTGCTTTCTTTCCATTAATAAAATTTATTAAAAAAATAAAAGTGAATTAATTGAACATGAATCAAAAACATAATTGAGAAATAGATCGCCTAGCTCAATCCTTGAAGGATCTCATTTATTTAGCAGGTCACTTAAGCAAAAGGATGATTATCTATGGCTTTTGTGCAAATACATTTCCTTCTTGAAGGGTAGAGATTTAAAATTCCTGTTAAGGCATCGCACACCCACACACTCATTAATAAGCTCATGATTCTCCTCTCCTTCGTCAATAAGTGAGTGCTTTTTTGTTTTGTTTTTGTTTTTTTTACCAAAAACTCTGAAGTCAGGAGTCCATCAGGGTAAAATGAAATAAAAAAAGAATTGGGTAGATTTTGTTTTCATTTATGTCGTTTAACACATGGGCTTCAAAGGAGGGGGCCACGTTCCTTGAGCAGCACCCCACTCTGGTCTCAACTCTCCCCCAAGAGAGGGTTCAGAGACGTGGCCCCAGGACTGCCTGACCAGGAGTCCAAAGCCCTGGAGGTTCTGGTGGTGGTGGTGGTGGTAACCAAAGTCTCCAGAGAACAGAAGTCCTGGTTTGATGTAATTCAATTTATATGTATAAAAAATTTTTTTTGCCCTCTGGTTTATGTCTTTAAAGTTTTGTTTAAAAATTCTTCCACGCTTCAGTTGTCAGTTTTTAAAAAACATTTTTTTGTCTTATTAACTCCATGGGTTTACATTACTATCGCTCCCTTTTAAAACTTCTATTGATTTCAGAGAGGAAGGGAGAGGGAGAAAGAGATAGAAACATCAGTGATCGGCTGCCTCCTGCATGCCCTTGCACCTGGGACCCTTCAGTCTGCAGGCTGACGCTCTATCCATGGAGCCAAACCAGTCAGGGCTTTATTGCTTCCTTTTAAAATACATTGCTGAAATAACCTTGTTTCTATAACACTGCGAGTGAAATGTGCGTTGGTGGGCAGATCTAAGAACTTTGTTGTGTACATCAACTGTTTCTATGAAAAATATGTGATGCGAGCTCCAAAACACAACCTACAAGCGAACTTTTGGAATAGAGTCTATTTATGCACTGAAAACTGCCAGGTTAGGTACGAAAAGAAATTCTGAAGTAAGAGCACTGGTCTGGCTATGACCATTGGCCTCAGTCTCATTACACTCTAATCGCCGTGTTACTCTGATTATAAATGACCTAGAGCAGTGTTGCTTCCAGTGTGATCCTTCCAATCAATCGCATCACCTTTACTTGTGTGCTTATTGAGTGTGCTTATTAAAGCCCACAGAATGTGCAGCACCAAGAGTGAACCCTAATGGAAACTATGGACTTCAGTTGAAAATAATGGATCAGTGTTGGTTCACTGATTGTAACAAATGAGCCACACTGATGTTGATAGTGGGGAACACTGTGTGTATGGGGGGAGGGGCCTGTGGGAACTCTATACTTTCTGCTTAAGTTTGCTGTAAGCCTGAAACTTCTCTAAAAAATGAAGTTTATTAATGAAATAAACACCAGAGCTATTCCTTAGACCTTCATTTCATTTAAAATAAGCATACCAGGTAAATTAAACACTATGCTCCTAGAAATTTGATAGGTACTACCTCACAGTGATTATTTAAATAAAAAAAATAAGATGCTGTAGGTATTACCTTGTGGGTATGAATTAGCTAATAAAGAAGGTATCAGTACAGAGTGCATAGGAGAGAAAAGGGTTTTTGAACAATGGGAAAGGAGTCCCCTGTGATTTATTTAAACTTCTAATAATCATATCACTCATGTTTGTTTGACACATGAATTTTATTTGTCATGTTTATGGTGATAAAAATAAAGATGTGTTCTAACCAAAACACAACAACCTAGTGGCACTGAATTTTTATCTACCTGCAGAGTTAAAGTGATCGTATCCTCCTATACTCAGGGGATTCTTGTCTTTATTGCTTCCTCTGCCTGGGTGGGGTCCCTTCCCTCCATCCCTTTTGAAGGACTCCTCTCAGAGACATTTTTAAGGCTCAGGTTTGTCCCTCATCTGTCCAGCAGTGCAGTGACAGAATTCTTAGCTGGGTTGAAAATAGTAAGGAGCAAGTCACATGTCCATCAAAGGATCATAGGCTCTCCTTGGTGACTCACTGAATTTATAGAGCCAGCTACACAGTTTGAGCTCTCTGGATGGATTTCCCCCCCACCCCTCACCATGCTCCTGATCCCAAGATATAGGCATTTGTAGGAAGATTGCTAAGAACAAAACCAAACCCTGAACCAACATTCGAAACCTCACCAGTCATATTAAAAATATTTGTAAAGGTATCAGATGAAAAAATCCTATTTAAGCATGTAGAGGGAGCAATCTCTAGATCTTCATGAGGCCCCCATTATGATGCAGAGTTGCAGGAACAAAGGAAGACAATAGGGCAAAGTTGTTAGGGCATGGGCTCTGTGCCACATGAATCATGACATGTAAACAACACTATATGTGTCTGCCAAGTAAAATCAAAGCTCTAAAAATAGCAACAGCTGCCCTAGTCAAGTTGGCTCAGTGGATAGAGCATCGGCGTGTGGACTGAAGGGTTCCAGGTTCGATTCTGGCCTAGAGCACATGCCTGGGTTGTAGGCTTGATCCCTAGTAAGGGGCATGAAGGAGACAGCCTATCAATGATTCTCTCTCATCGTTAATGTTTCTCTCTCTCTCTCTCCCTCTTTTCTTCTCTGAAATCAATAAAAATAGATTAAAAAAATAAAATAGCAACAGCTGATATGTGCCAGGAATTGTGACAGACAGTTTACATGAGTTATCTTATGTTGTTTATACAAAATCTCCATGAGGCCGGTTCTATTCATGTGCTTACAGACAAGAATGCTGAGGATTAGAGATATCTGCCCAAGTTCACAGAGCTAGCAGGTGGCAAAAATCAATTTCCAGGGCTGGCAGCAAGCACTGTTTCCATAAAGGGCAGCAATGGAACTATATCAGAAAGATGATTATTCAGTCTATTATTTTTTTTTTTAAATCTTTATTGTTCAGATTATTACAGTTGTTCCTCTTTTATCCCCCATAGCTCCCCTCCTCCCATTTCCCACCCCAACCTCTGTCCTTGCCCCCCCACTGTCCTCATCCATAGGTGTACAATTATTGTCCAGTCTCTTCACACTTCCCCAACACCCTTAACCCCAGAAAATTGTCAGTCCACTC
>PVJC01029935.1:0-21582 GCA_004026665.1 Murina feae | reverse complement strand
TGGATCGTGGATCAGCAGGAGGGTGGGGCAGCAAGCTACAATCGGGCAGTGGAGAGATACAGAGGGGACAAGGCAGCAAGCTATGACGGGTGGGAGGGGAGTACAGGAAGGTGGGGCAGTGGGTGGAGAGCTACTGGATGGTGGCAGTGCGCTACTGGTGAGCTACTGTTGCATGATTCGTGCACAGGGCTATATATATATGTGTGTGTGTTGTGTGTATATATATATATATATATATATATATATATATATATATATATATATATATATATATATATATATATATATAGGTGTATATATATGTACACACACACACATAACACACACACACACACAAGAGGTCCAGTGTATGAAAATCATGGATGGGTGGGGTCCCCAGGCCTGGCCAGCAGTCAGGGCCTATCAGGGCTGTCTTGCCCAATCTCGTATGGGGTCAGGCTGGCTGGAGCCTGATGGCTGCCAAACAGGGCCTGCCAGTTGCCAGATGGGCCCTGCAGTACAGGGAAGGGATGGTGAAAGGTTTGTCACCTGGGAAAGGAACTGGAGGAGGTTGGCTAGCCATGGGAAGTTAGCTGTGAGAGCACACTGACCACCAGGGGGCAGCTCCTGCATTGAATATCTGCCCCTGGTGGTCAGTGTGCATAATAACAACTGGTCAACTGGTCACTCTGGTCACTCAGTCATAATGTTGATTTAAGTTTTTATATATAAACTAAGGGCCCGGTGCACAAAAATTTGTGCACTCGGCGAGGGGAAGAGGTGGTCCCTCATCCTGGCCTGTGCCCTCTCACAGTCTGGGACCCCTGGGGGGGGATGTCCACCTGCTGGCATGCATGGCCAGTCTGGGTGAGGGGCTGAGGGCTGTTTTCAGGCTGGCCACAGCCCCCTCAGGGTTCGTGTACTGGGGGGTGGGATGGCTGGTGAATGCAGGCGTGGAGGTTTCCAGGTGGGTGGCCTACCATCGCACATACCTGGTGGGCCTCCACCACTGAGGGGACACACCTGGTGCAGAGCTGGGTGGCAGGCCAGGAGGTGGACGCTGGTGCATGGTCCCTTGGGGGGGGCATGCTGCTGAGCGGACACACGGGGGTGGAGCCAGGCAAACGCTCACACACACCCCATGGAGGCCCCCAGGGTGGAGCCAGGTGGCTGGACCTGTGGCAGAGGCTCTGCATGGGGCAGAGGATGCTCAGGCATGACCCCGAGGGGGTATCCACCTCAAGCCCCCACCACTGAGCTTCTGAGGTTGCGTAGGCCCAATTGCTCTATTCCCAGGCCTCGCAGGGCCGGGCTGGGCTGCCAGCTCCCGGCCTTGCGGCTGCTCACCGCTATCTGGAACCACCGTGGGCATGATTGCTCTATTGCCAGCCCCAGCCTAGGGCCGGGCTGGCTCCCACCCAAGGCTGCCCAGAACCAACCACTGGCATGATCACTCTATTCCCAGGCCCAGGCTGCAGGGCAAGGGCCTGGGCAGCCAGCTCCTGGCCCTGCTGTCAACCGCCACCGCCCTGAATCGACTTCCAGGGCACACACAGGCGGAGGCCAGGCCTCCACCTGTGCGTGGACCAGCGCGATCTCTCTATTCCCAGCCCCATCTCTCTATTGCCAGCCCCAGCCGCAGAACCGGGGGCCTGGGCGGCCGCCCTGCCCTGCAGCCGCCACCACTGTCCGGAACCGACCGTCAGAGTAAGCAAGGGCGGAGGCCAGGCCTTGCATGTGCTGGCGCAATTGCTCCATTGCCAGCCCAGGCCTCCACCATCTTGGCTGGGCTAATTTGCACACCATTGTTCTGATTGGCTGTTGGGCGTTCCGAAGAAACGGTCAATTTTAATATCACGCTTTTATTAGTTTAGACTAGTGGCCCAGTGCACGAAATTCGTGCACATTAAAAGGGGATTAATTAGAGGAAATATTTTAATATTGCTATTTGCCCTTTCTCTATAATAGAAGTGTCAGAGATTAAAGAAAATTAGTAAAACTTATATGAAAATCTTCCTCCTGTCAGAGACTGTGGTGCACCATGGAACCCAGAGTCAAGCCTTCAACCACCCATGTGCACCTCAAAATAGCTCGAGACCCTGGACGGCCCCCCTTCATTGGGCTAGATCCAGACCCGGCTGGTCCCACCCTGTCAAACCCTGCCAGAGTGTGTAGGGGGGTGCAGTCTCAGGTCCCCTGGGTGCCAGGGCAGGGGGGCATGGCCTGAGGTCCCCCATCAAGCCCTGCTGGGTAGAGGGAGTGGCCTGTGATCCCCCAGCCTGGCACCTGGGCAGGTGGCACAGCCTGAGGTCCTCTGGCCTGGTGCTGGGGAGGGGAGCATGACCTGAGGTCCCCTGGCCCAGCACCAGGGCAGAGGGCATATCTTGAGGGCCCCCGTCAAGTACCGCTGGGTGGGGGGCACAGCCTCAGGTCCCTGGCCTGGGGCCAGGGAAGGGGGCATGGCCTGAGGTCCCCTGGCCTGGCACCAGGGAAGAGGGTGCAGCCTGAGTTCCTCTGACCTGGTGCCAGAACAGGGGGCATGGCCTGAGGTCTCCTGTCAAGCCTTGAGGGTGGAAGGCATGACCTGAGGTCCCCTGTCAAGCCCCATGCAGGAGGTGGGTGGGCGTGCAGCCTCAGGTCCCTGCTGATTGCTCCTTAAGGCTCGTTATGGGAACTTAGCCTCAGCTGTGGGTGCAAACTGACCAGAGTGATGGTCAATTTGCATATTCCCTCTTTATTATATAGGACTAGGGGCCCAGTGCACAAAAATTTGTGCACTCAGGAGGTCCCTCAGCCTGGCCCGTGCCCTCTCGCAGTCTGGGACCCCTCTGGGGATGTCCTGCTGGTATGTCTGGTCAGCCTGAGTGAGGGGCTGATGGCTGTTTGCAAGCTGGCCAAGCCCCCCAGTAGGATCCCTCACCCCATTGGGGTTTGGCCAGTCTGAGTGTGGGCCTAAGGGCTGTTTTCAGGCTTTCAGGCTGCCCACAGCTCCCATTGACTCAATGTCCCAGCAAGGCTGGCTGGAAGCAGGTTTCTGGGGTTTATTTATCTTCTATAATAGATACACTGTTCCTTTAAACTGAGGCCTAGGCAGGTAATGGAGCCTCCTTTTGGCTTCAGCTCCGTGGCTTCTATAATTGAAAGAATGTTGCCTTAGTAGACTTTAGGCAGGCAGTTTCCTCCATCACTGGTGCAATGAAGCCTGCTATTTGCTTCAGCTTCCAGGCTTCTATAATTGAAACAATGTTGCAACAATGTTGCCTGGAGCCGGGAGAAGCCCAGCCAGCTGGCAGACAGTTTATTCCTGGTGCAATGGAAGCCTCCTGCTTACTCCAGCTCCGTGACTGCCAGACTCCATCTTGGCTGGGTTAATTTGCATACAGCTGCTCTGACTGGCTGGTGTGCATGGCTTAGGTGTCCCATAGAAATGGTCAATTTTAATATTACTCTTTTATTAGATTAGATAGATACACATATACATACAATTGCTCTGGTCAATATGGAATATTAATTTTAATTTTTAAAAAAATAGTGAAGTAATATAATTTTATTTTATTTTTAAAAAGGATGTTTTTGTGAGCTACATTTTTATTTTATTTAACTTTTTTTTACCAGGTATGCAGCTGTCATTTTCATTCAGAATGTTTCTTAATTTTTCTTTATCTTACTTTTATCAAATATAATGTTGCCTGATATTTGTACTAAATTGAAGCTATAAAAAGCATCAGTATTACAGAAAGAAGTAACACCAACAATAATTTTTAATAACTTGTTGAGATCTTTTTGCACCAAAATAATTTAGTATAATTTTTGGTTTCACTCAGAGAAAACACCATTCAATAGAGTAAGTTTGATCCACATGATAGAAGGGATTAAGTAATTAAATGCAAAATACCTGATCTACTACTGCCAAAGAAATATTAAAAAGGATTACATAGACTATGTCATGATTTAATACAATGGATAAAGTGCATTTTTAAAATTTAAATAAGGAATTCTCTCTGAGCATATGAAACTCATTTGACAATTAATATAGTAAGTAATTAAGACAACAGGAAAAACTCATCAGGCTAATAGGACAGTTGCAAGAACAAGGAAACAGAGAAATCCATTATGGTTTTAACAGAAGAAGGTATAGTTTCTAGAAAATAATGGAAGAAAAATATCTTCTGCAGATGTCTATTAGGAAAGGCTTATTCACAAAGGGGAAAAAATCAAGCGTTCACATTTTAATAACATTTTAATTTTAAAAAAGAAAGTAATCAAATCCCAGCAAAGATGACCTACAGGAAGAGTACAGCAGTACAGAAAGAGTAAAATGGAACACAAATAGTATCAGTACAGATAGTATCTTTTTAGCCATAATTTAAGGTGTTTAAAATATTCAGTATCCTCATGAGTGACCCATTTTGCCCTCTGGTCTTAATATCACTGCCATTTCATCTCAGGCTCAAACCTCTGTGGTATCATATCACCTTGTAACCAAAAATTATTTCAACTAAAAGTTATTGTCATCTACTTGCTCATTTGCTCAGTGTCCCTCTGCAATAATCCTTGCTATCTCATTTAGAACTAAAATAAATAGACTCTAATAAATGGCGTTATCATTTATTAATCTCCATAGTAGATTGGGTTCTTGGATTCAACACAATCAGTCTTTTGCACACTCAACAACTTGCCTAAAAATAACAAGTTATCAATCAAGGTTTTATTAAATAATTGTGTGAATCACTGTCACAACCCTGTGGTCTGATCTTTTATGCTAAACTGTATGGAATGGATGAAGATATTTTTCAGATGTAGAAGAGAACAGTGATATTGGTAGGAAGATTTCTGGAGGAAGTATGGCTTAATCTAGAATATCATAATGTACTAGTGATCCAGTGCACAGATTCATGCACATTAAAATGAAATTAATTAGAAGGTGGCTGGCAGGGCAGGACTGGGCAAGATAGGCTGGACATGCCCTGGAGCAAACCTCCCATGGTCCCATCCCAGCATCTGCAGTGAGTGGGACCTCTCAGGCAGGTGGAGTCCCTCGGTCTAGCCTGTAGGGATCAGGCCAAAACTGGCTCTCCAACATCCCCCAAGGGGTCCTGGATTGCAAGAGGGCACTTTGCAAAGTTGCTGTCATATAGGGTGTGGAATGCAAATGAAAGTGTTCACTTGGATTTGGGGCCAAGAGTGCCCCAGCAACAAGACAGCCCACGCCCTGAAGGTGGAATCGCATGGCCCCACGAGGAATCGGGCTCTCTCCTCTCTGGTTTCAGGGTGCATAACCCAAGAACCACCTATGCCAAGTCACTGCAGCTGGGCAGCTCCTGCATTGAGCATCTGTTCCCTGGTGGTCAGTGAGAGTCATATCGACCATTTGGACAGTTGGATACTTAGCATATTAGCCTTTTATAAATAAAGAGATAAGAATTAGATGGAGCACAAGGCATTTGGAGAAGGGAGATTCTGATAGGAAAAATGGAATAACTAAAGTATGAGTTTTAGCTATTACTAATAAGTGTAAGAGATTATGATTAAGGGGAAAAGTCCAAGTACACTTTATAGAGTTCATCTTTGCATATACTAGTTGCAAAAGCTACAAAAATTTACAGCAGAGACCAATGGGTAGGACAAATATTGATCAGCAACCTATTTTATAGGATGCATTCTTAGTCAAAGAATAAAATTTTTCATGGTTAATGAGAGCATTATTTTTTAGCAAAAATATTACTAAATTTTATCTTCTTGTTTGTATTTAGTCACTTATACATTCATTTATTTGTCTAAATGAAAATTATAAAGTTAATTAAGTTAAATGTTTAGTTTTTTATTAAGTCTCTTTTATGTAATGTCTTACCCAATCATTTTTATGGCTCCAATAGATTTAGTATGACATGGTAAACGTTATTAAACACACAAAAGCTACTTGCTGAGCTTAATCAGCATTTTTCTCACAATCTGAATTTATTACTGAATTTCATTTATAACTTGGTAAAATTGAAATCTAAATGTATATATTAAGGATAATTATCCTATACTAGAGGCCCAGTGCACAAAAATTTGTGCACTCTGGGGGTCCCTCGGCTCTGCATGTGCCCTTTCACAGTCTGGAACCCCTCAGGGGATGTCCATCTCCTGGCTTAGGCCTGCTCACCAGGGGATTGGCCTATGCTGGCAGTCAGACATCCCTCTGGCAGCCCAGGAACCCTCAGATGATGTCCACTTGCCAGCAGGGAGCAGGCCTAAGCTGCAGCTGGACATCCTTAGCGCTGCTGAGGCAGGAGAGTCTCCCACCACCAACACTGTGCTGGCAGCAGTCAGCCTAGCTTGTAGCTAAGCAGAGCTCCCCCTGTGGGAGTGCACTGACCACCAGGGGGCAGCTCCTGCATTGAGCATCTGCCCCCCAGTGGTCAGTGTGTATCATAGTGACCAGTCATTCCCAGTCATTCTGCTGTTAGGGTCAATTTGCATATTACCCTTTTATTATATAGGATTAGTGTTTTCTTTTATCTTGACCTATAACAGCCATCTTCTGCTTTCATAACTTCTCTGTGATATTTCAGGAGCTAAAAAAGTAATTTCAAATTTTGGGGGGAAATTTTTACAGCTACATATCCAAAAAAAAATCCCTTCCTTAATAATGGACAAACAATGGCAGCACTTAAAAAATACAGTAATGGTAGAAATGCTCTACTTCTAATATTAAAAAATAGACAACACATTCATAGACACAATGAGAAAACATATCAATGTATACAAGCCTTAACTTAGCAAAAAAATTGTTTAAGAACTTAATCAGAATGTGTACTATGAACAAGTATGCTTTACATCATATTGAGGGTAGGAAGGAATTCTTTTTTTAAAAATTAAATCTTTATTGTTCAGATTATTACAGTGGTTCCTCTTTTTTTCCCCCCATAGCTCCCCTCCACCTGGTTCTCACCCCACCCTCTTCCCTTACACTCCACACCTGCCACTGTCCTCATCCATAGGTATACGACTTTTGTCCAGTCTCTTCCCGCACGCCCCACACTCCTCCCCACCCCGAGAATTGTCAGTCCACTCCCTTTCTATGCCATGATTCCATTATATTCACCAGTTTATTCTGTTCATCAGATTATTTATTCACTTGATTTTTACATTCACTTGTTGATAGATATGTATTTGTTGTCACCTTGTTCATAATTTTTATCTTTACCTCTTTCTTCTTCTTCCTCTTCTTAAAGGATACCTTTCAGCATTTCATATATACTGGTTTGGTGATGATGAACTCCTTTAGCTTTTTCTTGGCTGTGAAACTCTTTATCTGATCTTCAATTCTGAATAATAGCTTTGCTGGGTAAAGTAATCTTGGCTGTAGGTTCTTGCTATTCATCACTTTGAATATTTCTTGCCACTCCCTGCTGGCCTGCATAGTTTCTGTGGAGAAATCAGCTGACAGTTGTATGGGTGCTCCCTTGTAGGTAACTAATTGCTTTTCTCTTGCTCCTTTTAAGATTCTCTCTTTTGCGCTTGGCATTTTAATTATGATGTGTCTTGGTGTGGTCCTCTTTGGATTCCTTTTGTTTGGGATTCTCTGTGCTTCCTGGACTTGGAAGTCTATTTCTTTCACCAGGTAGGGGAAGTTTTCTGTCATTATTTCTTCAAATAGGTTTTCAGTATCTTGCTCTCTCTCTTCTTCTGGCACCCCTATAATTCTGATGTTAGTATGCTTGAAGTTGTCCCAGAGGCTCCTTACACTATCTTCATGTTTTTTTATTCTTTTTTCTTTTCCGGTTGGGTTTTTGCTTCTTCGTATTTCAAATCTTTGATTAGATTCTTGTGATCCTCCAGTATGCTGTTAGATCTCTGTATAATATTCTTAATTTCAGTCAGTGTATGCTTAATTTCTAGTTGGTCCTTTTTCATATCCTCGAAGGTCTCGCTAGATTTATTGAGGGTCTCACTAAGTTTATCGGCGGTTTCTAGAAAATTCTTGAAAAACCTTATAACTGTGGTTTTGAACTCTATATCCAGTAGTTTGCTTTCCTCCATTTCTGTTATTTGTGACCTCTTTCTTTGTCTCCACATTTTGGCTGCTTCCCTGTGTTGATAGGGCGGCTTTCTCTGCTAGGTGTCCTATAGGGCCTGTGGCTCAGCCTCCCCAATTACCTGAGGTGGACACTCTTGGTGCACCCCTTTGGGGGCTTTGTACACAGTTCTGGGTGAGTCTCTGGGGACCCAGACTCATACGGGGAGAATCTGGACTGTCTGACATTGGGTGGAACTCGAGGCGGCTTTCTCTCAGAGGTGCTTGCAGCGATTACAGCGGGACACTGAGCCCTGGGGCTTCTTAGGGCTGGGCTGAGCAGCAGCCATAGCTGTTTGCGAATCCCTGAGACCCCGCCCCACCCATGCTGTGTGCAGAGGCTTTTGCATATGAATGACCTGGCCCTTTGCAATCTAAAATTACCTAACAAACTGGGAGAGACCGAGAACATCCAAAAGAAGGCCCAAGGCACCACAACAGCTTGCATTGCTTCACAGCTGGGCCTTACCTGGCAACCTCCAAACCACAAAGAGAAGAGGAATCTGCAGATCTCTCTGTAGCTCGTGCTGGGTAGCCTCAAGCAGAGGCTAAATTAGCACCTCCTTAGAGATCCAAGAGCCAGTGTACCCAGTGGTCAGAGTGGGGCCATCCAGATTACAACTCCTCAGATCCATAGGGACACATTCAGGGGGCAGACTCAGTGAGCACCAAAGCCCCACTGAAGCAAGTCTTGCCCCATCAGGGTGTCTCCAACACAGAAGTTCTCCCACCTTAGACACAGCTGATTCTCACAGCCAAGTGGCCTAGAAGTCAATTTCTCCTAGTGATACCTACAACAATCAAGGCTTAACTACAACAAGAAAGGAATTCTTATATAACAGCTATAAGTTAAGTCCTAGAAACCTGAAATTTCACTGTCCTAGACAGTATCTCTGAGGACTATTGTCTGGAACCAGAGCAGAGAGGAGGTAGAAAAAGAGAAAAAAATAAACTGGAGATGACACTCTTGCTTTGTCTAGCCAGGTAGTTTATTAATGACAAATATAGGGGTCACTATCTGTATATACACAAGTCTTATAACCTGATATTAGTTCATTCTGAGTAAACAAATGTGAAACCAACTAGTCAAATCTGGCAGGATATACAATCTTCCATGTTCATGTAATGTGCATTCATAGTATCAGATTCACTGAACCTGTTGTTAAGAGGTTCAGATCAAGGGTTACAGTTCATGTATGAACATATAGGTACAAGGGTACAAGTCATATACATACACATACGCACATACGCACAAAACCTTTTTTAAGTGCTAGCAATAAACAATAAAAGAAGATTATGGGGAAATTAAATATACAGAGCAAGCTTTTGAAATATAATAATTGAAAAATAATCCAAAATAAATTGAGTAAAAGAATGCAAAAGCTGTCTTGGCATGAAAAAAAAAACACACACACACCCACATTTCCATTCAAATGACATAACAGTTTTTGTAACATAATCCTGTATAATAAAAGGCAAATAAGAAAATTGACCGTATGGTGGAATGACTGACTGCTACTATACACACTGATCACCAGGGGGCAGATGCTAAATGCAGGAGCTGCCCCCTGGTGGTCACTGTGCTCCCATAAGGGGAGCACTGCTCAACCAGAAGCTGGACTCATGGCTAGTAAGTGCAGCAGCCCTGCCTCCACAGCAGTTGGATATCCTCCAAGGGCTCCCAGACTGCAGAGGGAATAGGCCAGGATGAAGGATCCCTGGAGTGAATGAGTTTTGTGCACCAGGCCTCCAGTTAAGATAATAAAACCCATGATTCTAATGCACTTGATGAAACTACAGTAAAACCTACTGCATAACAAAAAATATGATTTCTGTTAGACTTCTTTTGCTTCCACAGTTAATACTGATAAAAAGCACTGATTCTGAGAAACATGGTTTTGGGAAAATGTGTTCTTAAGCCTAAAATTATCTAATAAGTCTCACTCATAGAGTTTATAAATGAAGCTAATTTTAATTATTAAACTAGAGGCCCGGCACATGAAATTCATGCACAGGCAGGATCCCTAGTCCTGGCTAGCAATCAGGGCCAATCTGGGGGGCAACTGACAGGGTGATCAGGGGGCCCCCACTGGTACTCACCTTCGCCGGCCTGGCACCACCCACTCAATGGCGCCACCTCCATGCTGCCACAGATGCCGGTTGCCTCCCTCTGTGTAGTGACCAGTGGGGTGATTGAGGGGCCCCTGCTGGCACCCATCTTGGCTGGCCTGGGACCTGTGAGCTGGGACAGCTCCTGTAGTTGAGCATCTGCCCCCCGTGGTCAGTGTGCATCACAGTGACTAGTCATTCCACCAGTCGTTCTGCTGTTAGGTTGATTTGCATATTAGGTTTTTATTATATAGGATATGTAGGAATAAGAATATCCTATATAATAAAGATGTAATATACAAATTAACCCTCATGCTCTCACAAGATGGCTGCCTACAACCAGGACGGCAGGGGCATTAGTGAGGGACAACCAAACAACTGAGCAAGCAGACTACATGGGGAGACAAGAAAGGCATGAGGGTTAGTGAGGACAATCAAACAAATGAACAGAAGGCAGCATGAGGTGACCAGGCTGGCAGGAGGGGGTTAGTGAGGAATGACCAAATGACTGAATAGCAGGTTTCAAGGGGAGACCAAGCCAGTGGGGAGGACTGTGAGGGGTGACCAGGCCAGCAGGGGTGAAGCAGTTGGGGCAACCAGGCCAGTAGGGAGGGTAGATGGGGGTGACCAGGCAAGCAGGGGGAATTTGGGGGATTAAGCTTGCAGGGGGGGCAGTGAGGGGCAACTAGGCTGACAGGAGGATCAGTTGTGGGTGATCAGGCTGGAAGAGGGGGCAATAAGAGGTGATCAGGCCAACGGAGGGGCAGTTAGGAGCAACCAGGCCAGCAGGGAGGGTTCAATTGGGGGCACCTGGCCAGCAGTGGGGGGCAGTTAGGGGTGATCAGGTTGACATGCAGAGGCAGTGAGGTGAAATCAGGTTGGCGGGAGAGGGGTAGTTAGGGGTGACCAGTCAGGTAGGCAGACAGGTGAGTGATTAGGAGCCAGCGGTCCAGGATTATGAATGGGATGTCTGACTGCCAGCTTAGGTCCAATCCCAGAGATCGGGCCTAAACCAGGAGTTGGACATCCCCCAAGGGTCCCAGATTGGAGAGGGTACAGGCTGGGCTGAGGGGACCCTCTGCCCTCACCACCCCATGCACAAATTTTGTGCACAGGGCCTCTATTGCATATATATTTCTGTGTGCATATCTATATTAATATATTTTCCAATTGTATCTTATGTAAATGTAGACATAGGTACATACGGACTGTAAATATAAACATAGATATAGATATATAGGATTATACAGAGATAATCAAACTATAAGAAAAATAAAATAGAACTTAACACAAAAAGTCCAATTAAAAACAAAGCATATATGGGAGGTAAGCATTAAAAATACATAAACATAGATCTTTTGAAATAGGTGATATCTGTTAACTGTGAAAAACTGAGAAAAACAGCAAAAATATTTATGAAAAACAGCAAAAATATTAAATGTAACATTTAAGTATCATATTTAATATTTATTAGAAATTATTCTTTGCTACTAAAAACCCACATTAAATTAACACAATCACAAGGGGAAAAAATGGAGATCTATCTATCATCTGTTGTAATACTTATCTATCACTTGTTGTAATACTTTAAGCAATGAAATAAAAAAAAAAAAATTAACACAATCACAAAATGTGAAAGAGAACATGCCAAATTCATCATGTTAAATAATAGAATGTGATATCTTTCTTGTCTTTATTCACTAAAGAGAAAACTAAGACACTGTAGTTGACATAAGACCACACATATTAGATATGCCATTCAATGATTTAAATTTGCTTTTATGAGCTGCAATATAATGTAGTGAGTCAACAATGCACTCTGGAGGCAGACAAGCTGAGAATAAAATCCTAGTCCTATGTATGCTAGAGGATGACCTTGTTTTAAAATTCTGGGCTTTTGTTTTCTCATATGTAAAAGCAGGGTTATAATATACCCACCTAGAGGGTCATGGTGATAATTCAAAATTTTAAATTAATAAATGTACCCACCTTAAATAATTTCTTTGTTTACCACCATTTCTTGAAATTCCTAATTCCCTCATACTTATGTTTCCAAATAGGATTTGCTCCTTTAGTAGCTTCTTTAGGACAGACTTTAATGTTAAGTTTATCTATGTGAGAGGCAATGGTAAAGAAAGAAATTCATCCAGACAACAAATATTAACAAGTTTGTACATCTAAATTAGTACTGATTATAAACATACTAATTTCGGGGAATTGAAAACTGAAATTTTTGAAAAAATAAAATGGAAGACTGAATTACTTGAATGTCTAGTGTGAATCTTTAGAAAATTAATGGTAATTAAATAATATTAAAACATCCTAACCAACCAGTTGGAGTTTGAATAAGTCATTTCCTTAATTATGCATATATTAGAATGTATATTCATTTAAATCCATACATCAACAGCATGATACATTTTTCCATAATAAAAATATGAAAATGAACACTAGAAAGAGTCATATCAAATTAATGATAGTGGTGACTCTTCAGAGTTAGGAAGCTAGCCTGAAGAGTGATCTAATTATTTTTCAATATAAAATAAAACTGACTAAATGTTAGTATTTGTTATCCCTGGGTATTTGGTACTTAATGCCTCTTGTATCACTATCACTTCTTGTGTGAATTATTTTTACCTATTCAATTTCATAAGGCAGGAAGAGAATAATTTTGCAAGAATAATAGTAAAACATTGTGGGCAGAGGTGAAAAATATTATATATGCTTCCCAACACACTGTTTGTGAAATATTCTCTAAAAAAGAACTGATAGAAGTAAAAATTAGACATGGATTCCCACAGATATGGTCCTATGGCTCAGAATTTCAGACCAAACCTTAACCTCTACCCCCGGCAAGAAAACTTGTGTTTAAACCTCTCTGTTTCACTTGTCCTTTATTATAGGAGAGACATTAAGGTAGACACAAAAATATTCGGACAAGAAATGGTCCCAATGGAGAACAGGGTAAACAGGGGCATATAGAATGCCCTAAGGACAAACCAAACAAACATTTTCTGGTCTGGAAGGATGAAAGGGACCTTGAAGTAAAACCATGACAGCAGCCTAACCACTGCACACGGTCAGAGTTGGACTTACTTGATATGGGGTCAAACCGATGGCCAGAGGCAGCCAGGGATAATGTGAGCTAGGCCAGGCCTTAATGCAAGTGACTGAGGGAGCTCCACACAGTAGAAATCCCAGAGAGTGTTAGAGGCTCTGTGCTGACCCTGAGAATAAGTGCTCCTTCTAAACAGTTGGTCCTACTCAGCTCCGGTGGATACTTGCAATTAAGAATGTAATTGTGGTATTGCTGTGCTTCTTGTTTTTCAAGAGAAGAATTCATATGGTTACAGTAAATCTGATTTTTCAAATGCTGGAAAGAAGTTTAAATTGACAGCATTGTACCGGCCCACACTGTGAAACAGACCCACAGTGACTGTGAACTACCACTGGCCTGGAGGCCACCAGAGTGAGACCTACTGAGTCGGCACGAACGGATCGCCTTTTAATGAAGCTTTTGGAATCCTTGGTCAGAGTCCAAGCCCTATAATCTCTCCTCACAACCAAGAGAACAACTCTCAGGCAGTCCAGAGAACTCCTCCTGCACGTCCCCCTCACTGTGCAGGCATTTCTTTAGCACACCGAGTGCTGTGTGCCGACTTTAACCATGAAAACATTCCTGTTTAATCTATGAGACATCTTTTATTCTTATTTAAGGATATATATAATTTTTAAAAAACTGGATTCAGGATACTACGTTTAGAATCTTTGTCATATGCTTGAAAGTTTTAAATTGATTCATGTTATAAAATATTTCTTGAGTGGGAGTCTAAAAGTTTGAAATTAATCACCTTCTGAATTACATCTTAGGTACTGATAAAGATGGTAAAAAAAAATCCACAAGCCTTATATGAGGAAATCTGAAATGAGAAGAGTTCCCAGGTTAGATGATAGGAATGGACTTCATGGCGAGAGAGAAGCTGAGTCAAAGATAGCACTTACGTGGGGCAGGGGGGGCACAACTGCCGGGAAAGAGTTGAATTTTTAATGTGTCCACATGCTTGTGTGCCTCAAGAGTTCAATGTACATCATGGCACCCATACATAGTGCTGAAAATTCTCCATAATGGGGACTCCTCTAAATCAGAAAAGTATCCTGATCTCAGGTCTTCACTGATGATCTAAGAATTTATTTGATATTTTTAGGCAAAGCTTTTTTCCTTTAGATCATTTAATTTTTCTAGTTTCCTTATCAACCTGCTTTTCCCCATATATATCTTATATAATAGGTTTTACATTGAGCTCATAAACATGAAATTAGGTCATTTCAGCATGTGTACTTTTCATATAAAATATAATCATTCAAATAAAGACTTTTTTAAGTAAGCAAATTAAATATTAAAATGTATTCAGTAAGTTGAATGGAGACCAGAAAACAATATAGGGTAGAGGAAAAAAAGAAATTATAAATTAAATTATAGAAGAAAGTAACTAAATAGGTAGTCTGTCACTTCTTACTAATAAGTGTATTGGCATTCTAATCTTCTGGATTTCCCAAAATGTTATTACCATAACAGTTAAAATAAATTTTAAAAATTAGGAAAATCATGTAGTTACTTCAAGGAAATAATCATTAATTAGAAAAGCAAATGAGTCATGGTATGTATTCTAACCCTAACTTTATTGTTACACACTCCTGTCTTAAAAAACTTGAGCAGGCATGTGCTTTTCCCCTTAATTGAAACCATGAAGTAAAATGGTCATTATCACTGGAAACTTAGGCAAGGCTACACTGTTGAATCAATAGCTGGATTAGTGTTTGGTTGTATGTGTGTGTGTGTGTTGAATGAACCAATGACTTACCTTTGCTTAAATCCCATATAATTAAATGACTGATTTGACAAATACACAGTGTTTTGATTACCTTTATTATTTCTGGTTTCTATTTGCTTTTAAGGAATGAAGGCATGTGAAAGGCAAAATAGTATCAAAAGACAAATTTAAGTGCCACTTTCCTATGAAAGCCTCACAAGAGGCTGTCTCAATAACACTTCCAGACTCCTGACAACATTATGGTATATACAGGCGATAGGTATTTTTTTTTAAATCTGATATAAGTATATATTTTGTGAGTTAGAAGTTTTAGAGAACTGATTCACTAAAATTACAGTTGCATTGGTTTATTGCTGTTATATCTGATGAAGACTCAATAATTAATCATTCAAAACAAAAATACTCTGTTTACTGGAGAAATAATATTTGACTGAATATTAGGGTAAGTGCACTTTGTTGCTATTTTCTATATTAATTTTTAACTTTTTTATTAGCAGTATTCTACTTGGATTAATAATTAATCATTAAAAGATAATACATCCTAAAGTACACTGCATATATAAAACATAAGAAATATATAAAATGAGTACATGTTGATATATTTCTATTTCTCTATTTTCTAATTCTTACTTTTTAATTTTTTAATTAATTTATAAATATATGAAAGAGATACATTTAGTAATATAAATCGTGAGTAACTCTTGGTGGTATTTTTTATTAAACTCATTTTTTTTCATTTATGCATTCAGAATAGGGTGCACTATTTGTTTAATATATTATTTTTATGCCTAACACTCAAAAATCTATAATTTGCTTCCAGTTTTCAATTCAAAGTGATTCATTACACAGTTACTTGACTACCTTACCTAGAAGACATCCATCTATTGACTTTTCAGTGCTTATTTTTCTTAAGATTCTCTGCTATCTCCAAGGGAATTGTACACAGCATAGCTTCTGTTTTGGAGTGATGTATGTGTTCTTGGTAGTTAAACTTTTACTCAATTCTTAATACAACCAAAGACAGGGCTCATTAATCATACCACAAAGCACAGAACTGTAGTTATACCTCTGTAGTTTCAAGGTACTGCAGTAAGTAGCATGTTATCTTTTATGTCCAAAGGGCTTTATTTAACTGGTCAGTATATAGCTATAGCCATAAACTTACTTTCTGCTAACTATCACTCTGCATTTCAAGATCAATGGTTAATTCTATTGCAGTATATGTGCATTAGAAGAGTATACAGAAATAAAATTGCTAATATTCAATAGCCTAAAAACTTTTATAAAGATGTTAGTTTATTTTATTTTTTTTAATATATTTCATTGATTTTTTACAGGAAGGAAGAGAGAGGGACAGAGAGTTAGAATCATCGATGAGAGAGAAACATCGATGAGAGGGAAACATCAATCAGCTGCCTCCTGCACACTCCCTACTGGGGATGTGCCCGCAACCAAGGTACATGCCCTTGACTGGAATCGAAGCTGGGACCCTTGAGTCCGCAGGCCAACACTATCCACTGAGCCAAACCAGTTAGGGCAAGATGTTAGTTTATTTTAAAGGTACTTAAAAAGAATATCATTTACAAACTTTTAAAATATTAAACTTGATGAAAAATTTGATAAACTTGTATAAAAACTAAAGTATCTTAATCATTTTAATAATGCATCCTTAAGTATATAATTTAGTATGCCTGTATATATACTTTTGTGTGTTATTAAAAAAGAACTATTAATTATAATTATTTTCAAAAAATTTTTATTCAACTAGTAAGCATTTTGGTTCACTAGGCTAAAGTAGATATTCTCCCTCCAGCCTGAATTCATCCTGTCTCCCATTCCTGTTTAAACTATTCTACAACAATGTAAGTCATTCTGATGATCAGACATCTCCCTACTGCCATGCATCCTGCTTACCCCAAACATTCCTCTTACCCATCTTCAAAACCCTTCCACTATGCCTTCTGAAAATCTGATCCCCCTTTTTTATTTTTTTTATTTTTTAAAATATATTTTATTGATTTTTTTACAGAAAGGAAGGGAGAGGGATAGAGAGTTAGAAACATCGATGAGAGAGAAACATCAATCAGCTGCCTCCTGCACACTTCCCACTGGGGATGTGCCCACAACCAAGGTACATGCCCTTGACCAGAATCGAACCTGGGTCCCTAAACCAGCTAGGGTGCCCCTTTTTTTAAAAAAAAATTTTTGTTGTTGATTTTTTACAGAGAGGAAGGGAGAGGAATAGAGAGTTAGAATATCGATAAGAGAAACATCAATCAGCTGCCTTCTGCACACCCCCAGCAATCAAAATACATGCCCCTGACCGGATTCGAACCTGGGACCCTTGAGTCTGCAGGCTGACACTCTATCTACTGAGCCAAACCAGTTAAAGCTGATCCTCTTTTTATCAAAATTACTGATATTTCTCCTAGAGTTTTAAGAATGTTCTCCCTTCGCTTCTGGTCAAGGTGGTAAAGTAGGTAAAGGCAGCACTTGCACCCTCCTACAACCACATCAAAATTACAACTAAAACACTGAACAACCATCATTCAGAACCACCTGAAATCTGGCTGAACAGAAGTCCTACAACTAGAGAAGTAAAGAAGATACACTGAGACTGGTAGAAGGGGCGAGGCGTGGAACAGGCTGGTCTGATACCCACATGTGACTTTTTTTTTTTAATTGGGAGGCATATCTTGGCTGCGGAGGTCAATATGAGGAACAAGGAGTCCCATTCCCACACCAGATACCTCAGTCCAGGGTTCCAGTACTGTGAAGAGAAGTCCCTGTAACTTCAGGCTGTAAAAACCGGCAGGGATTCTGACAGTGACACAGAGGCTGCTAGAGTCCCAGTTCCTCTTAAAGGGCCAGCCTACAGACTTACTCAGACTCACTCCTTCTGAGCTCCAGTTTGGGGGATCCAGGGACACATGGGGATAAACTAAATTGTCTGGCATCAGGGCAAGAACTGGGGGGGGGGCAGTTTTATCCCAGACAAAAGTGCTGGCAGAGGTCATTGCTCCTATGCTGAGACCTCCCCTGCCACAGAGTTGACTGGCAGGTGCCACATCTGAGTTTCCCATGGCTTCCTTAAGGAATGAAAACCAGAGAGCAAACAATTGAGCTGAAGGACATCTGGGCTTAAAATGCAAAAAGAAAATCAACCTGTGAGCAATGGTCCAAATATTCAAAATTCATATAAATTAATTCAATTACTGTGTATGATATATTTTCATTGAAGATGAGGGCTTCGGCATACCAAATTATCACACAAATCATTGTTTTTTGAGATACTGGATACTTTTACAGTTTAGTCTACAAACATAATTTTAATGACAAATTATTTCTAACCAAATCATATCTTGAAAACTGTTTATATAGAAAACTCAGAAAAAATAAATTGTTCATTTTGGAAGACCCTTAAATTACATTATTACAGTAGAAAATACAGGAGGTAGAAGATAACTTAAAAGGCTAATCCAACATTAGATTCAAATCTAATTTGAATCTTGTAGTTACTTAAAACATGGTTTTAGAAACTAAACTCAACATTTCCAGTAACCATAGAAACAGTTAAAATGAAATTTGCCATGAAAGCCTTTATATCAGGCCTGATATATTCATATGTATCCTCTATCATGTCCAGTAATAAATTGGTAAATGTAAGTAGGTGCGTCTCTAAGTTTGTGAGGTGCTCAAGTAAATTAATCATACCCAAGAAGGGAGTTGTTGGATCCTCTGAACTACATAGCTAGCTGGACAGAAGCACAGGTGGTAACCTAGGATTTAGACTAGCATCTGAAGTGTGTGTAGAGGGAGGGCAGTCTTATGGGACTGAGCCCTTAGCCTTTGTAGGATTTGACACTATCCAGGTAGGCAGTATCAGAATTTATTTAAATTATAGGACACCCAGCTAATGTCAGTGAGAAATGCTTGTTGTGGGGAGAAAACCTACACATACATTAGGTAACCAGAAGTGTCAGAGTGATGCGTTGTGTGAATAATAAAGGAGTCACACAGGAAAAACATAGGAAGGGAAAATGTTTTATCTGTATACTACCTCAATCTGCTCTCTTTCTTCTACATATTCCCAACTGCATCTTTCCCTTCAGCTTGGAGGTGCGTGGGACAGGACAAGCTCCAAACCAAGGCCGGCTGCTATAGGTACCATCCTAGAGACACTTAGCAAGAAGTACAGGGCACATTAAGGCCAAATACTGCTTATTTGAGAGATTTTAGGTAAGTCTGAAGTATGAGCCAAGATACCTTGGGTGGGCCCACAAGATGAGTGGTTCATGGTCTTAGGGAATTGCTAGGACAGGGTGCAACAGTGTGAGCCAGGTTGATGAAGACTCAGATATGGAGCCTGCCCACTGACTCTGGGTGGGGGAAAGGCTCAGAAAAGAAATGATGGCCTTTCATCTAGCAGACAGTTGGCCTCCTGCCCCCAACTTGTTCCCTGATGTCAGATAATCCAGTTCCTCCCTCTAGGTCTCTGGTGACATTCAAGCTGCTGCCCCGTGCTGCAGCTCAGAGGGAATGAGTCTGGTAAGTCCATGTTTGGTCCCTTAAAGAAGAACTGCCTGGAACTCCAGCAACCCTCTATCTCACTTAGCCAGTCTCCACTGATTTTTACAGCCAGAAGTTATAGGGCTTATATTCTTGGCACTGGAATCTGTTCTTGGGTCCAGGTTTGGGGCTAGGGCCCCTTACTCCTCAGGGGTGACTTCCAAAGCCAAAACATTCTTCCCAATTTTATCCACAACATGTGGGTGTGGGACCAGCCCATTCTGCATCTCTGCCCTTTTTACCAGTCTTGATGTGACTTCTTCTTTAAATCCTAGTTGTAGGACTTTCATTCATTTAGATCTGAATGATGCTTGTCTGTAGTTTAGTTGTAATTTTGATGTGGTTGTGGGAGGATGAGAGTGCAGCAGTTACCTACTCTACCATCTTGACTGGAAATCTTGCAATCCATTTTCTACAGAGTAAACAAAGGATATTTTAAAAAGATAAATTAAGTTTTATATCACTCTGCTTGAAGACTTCATTGGATTCCTGTTTTCTTTAGAAGAAAATTCAAATCCTTATACTGACTATATCTGGCCTCAGCATAATCTCCAGCCTAAATAGGCTGGACCATTGTCTCTCTGACACATCAATCATCTTTAAATTAATCAAATCACTAATCTCATGCTATACCTCAAGAACAATATTGTACTTCTTCAGCTTATTCTTTGCAATTTAACTAGTATTCTTTTCAAATTACATCACAACCTGTATGATTAGTTGTTAAACATATTTCCTACTTACCATAATATGACCTCCATAAGAACAAAGGGCACATCTGTTTTGTTCCATACTGCCAACATAATTTCCTGGTGCATATTTTTATGTCTGATTTATAGTACAGATCAATAATTAATTAAATGAATATACTAAAAATTTCAGAAAATAAATATATAATAAATTGTACATATTGAAGTGTTTTAATCCATTTATACTTTACAAATATATAGAATCTAAGGGAAGCCACAGCATCTAACTTCATTGAACTTCCATTATGCTCCAGGCATTTTGAATGTTTCTCATTTGATCTTCACAACCAAACATCATTAAAACCATTTTAAAGATCTGGAAAATGAGTCTCAGAGATATTCAAAAAGATTAAGTGACTCATATAAATCTAATAGGGCTTATAAATGTCAGAGCTGGAATTAAAATCCATATTTGTCCTCATAATCAGTCTTCTTCCAGTAATATTCTAAAAGTTTCATTGAATGATATATTATTCCATTTTGGTATTATAACAATAGAAACTGATCTCAGAAACTTTAGAATCTACTAAATTTAAAGAAATTTTGGTACCCATTACTAGCTTCATCAAATATTATCTTCAGCAAGTAAAATTACTGAAAGACAATATTCCCATCTTTTAAATAGTGAAAATTCCTAGTAGTAAGAAGTTAGTGTTTGTATGTTAAATATATAACAATTTTAGATTTATACCATATTATAAGCAGATACTTACAGAAACAGAAAACACTCCTGTGTTAGGAAAAAAAATTATCACAGAATAGCACAACACTTAAACTTAATGGGCCCTAAAGACAGCTGAGTTCCTATTTTTCTCCACACTTACTAGTTGCGGGGCACTTGGCAAGTTACTTATTATCTCTTTACATCTGTTTAATACTCTGTAAAATGTAGGTGATAACAGTATTTACCTCTTGAATGAAATTTTGAGGCAGAAATAGGTTAATACATGTAGAATGCTTAAAATTGTTCTTGGCACATAATAAAAACACAGAAATATTAGTGATATCTGTCTCTGAAAACTCATTATTAACAGTTTATCAGCTGTTAATTTATTCAACCACTGGAGGCCTTGTGCCCAAAATTCAGGCACTGGTAAGATCCCTAGGCCTGGCCAGCAATCAGGGCCAATTGGGGTCTTCCAGCTGCCTAACGGGGCCTTCCTTTGTTCCATGCCGCCCCATGGTGGTTAGCACACATCATAGCGAGCAATCGAACTCCTGGTCTCCTGGTCGAACTCCTGCATATTAGATGCATATATACATATACATATACATACATATA